>JAQMYK010000018.1:4952473-4963764 GCA_030014345.1 Clarias buthupogon | reverse complement strand
TTTACAAACACACTGTATAATGCCTAGATAACCAATGCTATCTAAAGGCAGCTTTGGATTTGATTTTAATAGACTATCCAATCCAATGCTGGATGAAGATACTATACACATAAAAACAATTTAGTGCACTTTCAGCTCTTAGTCACCATTTTGGTCAGTCAATAGAAAGCAGCACTAATAAATACTCATACACGAATACTAAAATCTATGCTGTACGTGTATCACCCGAAGCAGTATTCTTCAGTTTGATGTATTGGTAGCTTGACAGTTCTCTAATGTGAGATGGAATGATAATGCAGGCCATAATCAAGTCCACACATTGAACCAAAAAAGAAAAAGAAAAAAATATTGAACACAATCATTCACTCGTCCTTCTCATAATGGGAATTCATTCTCGGCCCAAATGGAAATGCACAGTGATCTGTTACCACAGCCTGGTCGACTCTGACTCTAATTGTTGCTAAAAGGTTGCACATTTGCTGTCTTTCCTCAGACCTGCGTTTAAACGTGACTCATTCTGACGTTAGTGGGGCTGAAACACACCCTCGTGGTTGCATGATGTCAGCCAGTGAATTTGTTCAGAAGTGGGCTGTGTTACTTTTTTCCCCTGCCTTATTTCTCTGTCCTTAGAAGGCTCTGTGTTTAGATGAGGGTTTGCACACCAGAGGCTGAGCGGATCTCAAGAATCGTGTGACCTTTCCTGCTTCTGTTCTCAACTCGCAAACAAAACAAGACCAATTCCTTTTACACGTCAAATAAGCGGTGATATTTTTTTATTACCAGTGTGTGGAAATTTAAGTGGTACACATGGCTATTATTTCCCTCTCATGGTGCTAAATAAGCTTGACAGCTAGAGCCGAGTGTGTGTGACAAAGTGTCAAATGGTGACCCTGCGTTTATGTCGCATTAACACAGCCTTGTATCTTTAAACAGCTGAGATTATTTCAGTAAGGGATAAGCTTGTAGTGATTAACCTCATTCATTCTTGTCTTATCCCCCCCATTTAGAGCAGAACTGGGCAGAATCAGTTTTATGTATATAACTGGCCAAACAGTATATATATACATGTGTCATATAAAATAATTATGTCATATAACATAATTATATGACATCTAAAGTTGGCACTTTCGATGCTGAAATGTTTACTTGCTCTGTGAATGCAAGACTACAAGACTATTCCTGGACTGCGTCCTTGCTTTCAGGCTGTTAATGTTATGGGCGTGAGCCAAACTGAAGCCAATACCCTTCCATTAGAGGGAGAAAATATCTGAGGTAATGAGCTTGGTCTCCATTAATCATATTTATTTGAAACTAAGTACCAGGTTGTAAAATTTTGAACATTTGGGGAAACCTGTTATCCAGGTTGGAACTTGATACAACTGAAATAAAACTGCAATTACATTTCTAGAACATTTTTTGTCATGTTAAGATTCCAAGGAGCTCAGTGAAGATCTGCGAAAAGAGAATGATAGTTTGACACAAAGCAAGTTGTTGAGCAATGAGCTGTTTTTAAACAACTGCAGATTCCAAGATTACCCTGTACATTAGTACAAGTTAATGGGAGAAATAGCCACTTTGCCAAAGTATGGAAGGAAACCCAATATGTCCCCCCCTCAGCTGAGAGGAAATTGGTTCAGGGTCAACCCAGGAATCACCAAGCACAAGACTATCAAGAACTGGAAGCTGCTGGAAGATGAGTGTCACTGTCTACGCTCCAGCAAGTTTTTACAACACTATGAACTGAAAGACTGCCGTTAAAGAAAGAAGTCCCTGCTGCAAAATCCACACCTTCTAGCTTGAATAATGTTTGCAGCTGAACACATGGGCAATGAAAAAGTCTTCTGGACTGTTGCCAGTTCTGACCATTTAGCAGCATTAACATTAAAAACACCAGCATTCAAACCACCTAGATTTTGGGTTCCCATTGTGCCACTGGGACAGCCCTGGCCTCTGGCCAGAGCATGGCTCTGTAGGGCCTCTTGGGTGTGTGCTGTGGTGTGTGGCAGTGGATCTTTTGGATGATGTGTTTTGCAGGGTGGGGCCTCCAAAGATCGGACTTGTTTTTTGCCTTCTGGGCCCTATGTGCAGTGCACTGTGTTGAGTTGGGTGTTCTGGTGCCTTTCTATAGTGGAAAGCATTGACATTTTCTCAGCAATTTGTGCTGCATTGGTGTGAATGTCTCCTGACAAAATCCTTGAGTGGATTATTTGCCATGGCAACAAATGGCTGTACCATGGAAGGATTCCTCAGCAAGATACATCTGAATTGGTATCAATCCGGAAGTATCCTAGCTTGGTGGATTTGATATATACGCTCAGTGGTACTATATACGAAAATCAGTGGTGTATACAGGAGTTTCCTAGTACAGTTACACCTCTTTTCATGCAGTGTAATCAATGTTAATGTTATGGAAGGTTATGATTGGTGTATATTTTAAGGAGTAAAGGTGATGCAGTCAAGTCCAAGGACACTTCTTGCAGCGTCCTTGGAACTTGGAGCGTTCCAACAGAACAATGATTCCAAACAAACATTAAACCTGGTTGTGGAATGGACTTACTAACTTTAAGATTTTGAAGCTAAATCAGAAGATTTGTGCATCATTCTTAAATGAACATTACCAATTATTTTGTAAAAGAGTGGCCTATTTTCCAACCAGAATTCTGCCAGAAGCTTGTTGGTGGCTACCAGAAGCATCTGCTAATGGCCAAGGAACATTCAACCAAATATGAAATTTGGCCCTGTGTTAATTTCCAGAAACCCAAAATAAATTGATACAAATAAAAAGAATATTTTCCTTTACAAATAATGTATGTTGTACAACCATTCTGCACTAGAGAAAAAGACCAGTTGAAATACTTCACTGCAAACCCCAATATTGACATGACATTGCTGTTCTTGAAAGGTGTACATAAACTTCTGAGGACAACTGTACTTTAATCTGTTTAAATTAGCTTTAAACTATCATTAGCTAAGTTTAATCTGTTACTTTAAAAACAATAACATATTGTAATAACAAATGATCTAATATAACCTGGCATTTGCATTATAGTTATCACTACTACATCACTTTATGAATGATTTCCTCTCGTTAACATGAAATGATAAAAACGTCACTGAGTGACTGTGCTCGCCTATAGTTTAAAGTCTGAATGAAATCAATTAATAGGGTTACGCCTAAGGAGGCACATTGTGTTACCCCCAATAAAGCTTGTGCCAGTGTGTGGGTTTAGTCTGCGCTCTGGCTCACTAGGTAATAACAGGATTGGGGACATAATTGAATTAGTGTGGCCTGGAATTAGATGTTTAAGGGCCATGCAGGTGTGTGGGTGTATGTGGAAGTGAGAGAAATAGACTAAGACAGCAACAGGTGCTGTCTATTTATGTTACAGGGTATGTGTTCTAGCTGGCTCAACTTCATTTGATCAAAGTTGTAAGAAAAGTTTTCTTTCAGTGCAGAAACTGCATCTGAAATGACTTTCTACCCATGTCTTCAAGACCAAACACTGTGACAAACAGTGTAATACTCTTAAAACGCAAAATTCTTCTTTTTAATACTCACTCACTTACTAACTCAACGTCTGTACGACAGGAGACATACATAGGACACAATGCGGGGTACACCCGGGGGCAAATAATTCCAGGGATCAAACATACACACATTCACACACGCATTCACACACTACAGACAATTTGGAAATTGTCCATTTTCCATGCCTTTGGACTATAAGAAGATACCAGAGCACCTGGAGGAAACCCACCAAGCATGCGGAGAACTTTCAACCTCTATGCACACAGACCCAGGGCAGGAATCTAACCCTTGACCCTGGAGGTGCAAATCAGTGCTAACCACTCTTTAAAATCTTTTTAGAAAATGTATCTTATAATTTTCCATCACAGCCTCAACAATTCTTGTAACCTACAAGGTAATGTACTACATTTTTCCAGTAACTGTCAAACTAAAATAAATAACTATTCTGGATGTTGAAGTTTGCCAAAAATCTCTGTCTGTTTAGGCCAACCAGAGAAAGAATTATTAAAAACTTTTTTTTATACAAACCCTGACAGCGCTAACCCAAACTGACCCTTGCAATCATATGAGTCAGCAGTCACATGACCATGTTGGTGTAAACTTATCTACAGTACTTATTTGGCTATATATAATATTTTGTATATCATATGTCATTCTTGAGAATTGGACAAAAGTTTTTTAATAATAATAAAAAAAATTACTTTTCTAATCACTGAATATATGTTGTTGCACGGGTGTGTGTAACCCTGTTATGGAACAACCTCCCAGGTGTAACATTTTTGAACAGCCCATTTCAGTGCATTACAGGATTTTTGTCAATACCATAATACATTAAAATATGTATTTAAATTATATTTATTTTCTTTAAAATATAGGTTATGTCTAATAACCAAGTGTTAATTGTTTTGTAACTGTCATATACACTAATTATTTCGAAATTGAATGCAGCCCCTTTTAATAGAATTTAATTAGGATAAAAATTGTCTTCCTCCAAGTTATTATGAAAAATACATTTTTGCTTTTTACCTAAAAACAGTAAAGTAGGAGTCCTATTAATAAAATCTTCCTCAATGTTGAAAATTCTAACAATTCATTAGAAATACACTATGGAAAATGTGGGAACAATTTACTAAAAAAAACATTTTTTTTTTAGCTATTTTTAGCATAGTTTTTTAGCTATTTGAAAATGTGAACCCTTTGTCTGGACAGGTCTAATGTGGACACTTTATCAAATGAAATTTTAAGTGGGATTGAAAAAAACTATTTTGTTATTCTGAAGTATTTTCAACAATGACTGATTTAAATGTATATTTCATGAATGAGGTCTAAATTGCCCCTATATGTGAATGTGTGTGCATGTATTCCTGCCTCATGTTCAGTTTTCCCGGGATGGACTCCTGATCCATTGTGACCATAACCACAATAAAGCACTTCCTGAAAATGAAAGCATGAATGTGGTTAGCTAGATAACATACAAACTTGACTTTTGGCTATACAGAATAACAGATCACAATTATGAGAGTAAAAACTCTCCTTATTTCTCTATATAATCCCCTGCTACATTAATGCGATTATCCCAGTGTTTCACTAGAGCATGGATACCATCAAGGTAGAAAATGTTCCTCAGTACAGACTGGAGTAGACAATGTTCTTGGATGGAGTAGATGCCTGCCTGCTTCACATCTAAAACACTGGCCCCCCAGGAACTACTTTAATAACCCAAACATGTGGAAATGACTTGGAGTGAGGTCAGGACTGTATGGCAATGACTTCCAGCCGAGTTCCTCTAATGTACAGTATAATCTGTTGATTTTTTTTAAAGGATCAGGCTGAATGTTCACAGCAATGACTGAAGTGTCAAGCCACTTCAGCTGGGATCAACATTCCCGAAGATACAGCCTTCTTTATAATATTTGCATCATTCAAATATTAGTGCAAATGGTCTCATCACCGCACTGTGCTTCTGTAAATGTCAATCGGTTTTACGCTTTCATTCAAAACAAATTTCATCGTAAGTCCCGGTTTGACTTGAACACCCCTCATATTATATCAGAATCACACATATTCTCTCTCACTCTCTCTCTTTCTCTCCCTCTCTTTCTCTCCTTTTAACACACACACTCACACTCACCAATGGCTATAAATTAATTTCCCACATGTTTAGGTGGTGTCCTCATTATCTGTCCCTTTATTTTTAGCTCCTGCACTAAAGAGATCGTAAACTCTGGAGGTCAGGTCACCGGTATGAGCCTCATATCGTCTCTCAGCATGACCCAGAAACAGAAAATACACTCCTCATCCATCGCCAGTATAAAGGCATGTACAATGTTCCAATGATGAGTTCAAGTCCAGCCGGGAGAAGAAGGAGCGCACGCTGTTGCCTGAGTAATGTTTGGACACCTGTTTTAGTCTTTCTGAAACCTCTTACCAAAGCTGTGAGGTGGAAAGAAATGCTATATCCATTTCAGGTGGTCAGGATCTCGTAGCCTCTTTATTTATTGCGCTCATAAAGGCGCATGTGTGTGTGAGGTTGAGCGGAAAAATGTTCAAGACAGATGGTGAAGGACTTAAAGCCAACTCGAACGCTGCACGCCAAGACCTGGCTCGTGCGTCGATCAGTGCCACAGGCACGTCAATAAACAGCTAGGAACACAGCTGAATAATTAATGATGAACTAAGATGAATAATTGATGATAAATATCAAAGCCTTAAGCTGGATTCAGAGAAGGGTTCGGTTAGTCACCATGGTGCCGAAACAAATCTAGTGAAAGCTAAAAAGAAATAAGAAGTGATGGCTCGAATGCTAGAACACTAAGCAATGACAGGAAGAAGTAGAAACACTAATCGGTTCTAACAAGGAAGATAATTTCTTGGAAGATCATTTTCAAATGATTATGTAACTATATATACTTAATTCGAGCTGTACTACCTGTTTAATAGCGCTCACCTAATATCTTTTTTTCATCCTTAAAATCGAATACCACATAAACCTGTCTATGCTCTTAGAGAAAAAAAAAAGGAAGATCTGTATATGAGCTGACACTTAATAAAATAAGCTCTAGAGGTTTATTCTGGTTTATGTCAGTGTTCATAAAAGCTCATTTAAGTGGTACATGCAGCTTTATGATTTTAAACAATGAAATGTAGAGAAAGTCTACAACAGATGGTATGCCAAAACTTTTACACTCAACAGCAACAACAACAAAAACATGCAAAAGAAAGGCATTCCCATTTCCATGGCAAACTGTTTTCAAAAGCTAATTTGCATACCGAAATCTGATAAGCTTATATGATACTGTATATGATGCAATAAATTGTTTTAGCTATTTACTTTATTACATAATAAACATTTTGAATATTACTCACTCAATCACTCACTCATCGTCAATACTGCTTAATCCTGCATACATGAGTCTATCCCAGGAGACTTAGGGCACAAGGCCGGGTACACCCTGGACAGGGTGCCAATCCATGGCAGGGCACACACACATGCATACTATTTGTGAACACCAATTAGCCTAATCTGCATGTTTTTGGACTGTGGGAGGAAACCGGTGTACCCGAAGGAAACCCACCAAGCATGAGGAGAACATGCAAACTCCATGCACACAGAGACGGGAATTGAACCTGGACCCTGGAGGTGCAAGGCGATAGTCCTAACCACCAAGCCACCATGCCAGTTGCTGTTATTTGTATTTATTATTATTATTGCTATTATTATTAAGTGATTTAAAATGATCCCTACTACTGTTTTCCTGGAAAAACAATAGGGTGGGAAAAGGTAAAAATGCCAGTAGTCTCAGAATTCCCACTCTGCACCTGCCTGCAGTATTTTCTTATTTATTTATTTTTTTTAAAAAAGGTTTTATCTCTACTGTCCAATAAACCTCATAAATCTTAAACAGTAATTCTGTTTTTTACAAGCTTTTACCTGGCAATTCGCTCACGCCTGCACGAAAGGTACTGTACATTAAAAACTGCTCTCTGTAAAACATGCTGGTTTACATTAGGGTCGTATAAGTGAACACTTATATACAGTAAGTGTTATGTAGAGCTTTATGGCTCTATGCAATGTAATGTAGAGATGAGAAAATTCACCTTTATTATCAATAACAATAATAGAATGTATGATAATGCAAATAAAAAAAACACCTACATTTCCATGAAAACTGTTTCCATGATTTCACCTAATTTGCATGAAGGAACCTGATAGGCTTGAATAAATTATGATGCAACAACATTTACCTGTTATATTGTTCAACTTCGATTTTCCAATCATTTTTAGCACTGCTGCAGAAACAAAAGTAAATAAAACGGAAACCAAAAATTTTTCAATTTACATTTAAAATGGCCTCAGGTTGGGTTTGTTGTTGCTGTTGCTTGGGTTTTTATTTATATTTTAAAATATTTTCCCCACTACTGTATTTCTGACAGTTTGTACCTGCCTACACCATCGGGCAGTACATACAGTGCAGTAGGTGAAATATCACATTTTCTAATTTTGGCAAATTTTTTGGCAATTATGTAACTTTTCCATCAAAGGAATTGAGAATGATTTAATACTAAACATTGTTTTGTAGCACTTTAATGAACACTATTCAAGCTGGTTATTCAAGTTGTCATAGAAATACATGCATGTTCCATTTTCTTAATTATAAAACCACGCTGCTAGTGAAGTTATTTTACGAGTTACAGTAAGTTACGAGGTGCTCCTCGTAAACAAACTCGCATCAGCCATATCTCAGGAAACGGACATGATACTGTAATAAACTTGGTATCAAAATGGAACTAATTCTGTCAGTCATCTTCTATACAGCTTTATCCTGTATTCAGGGTCGCGGGGGGCCTGGAGCCTATCCCAGGAAGCTTAGGGCACGAGGCAGGGTATACCCTGGACAGGGTGCCAATCCATCACAGGGCACATACACACACTCATTATGGAACTAATTAAACCATGAATTTGAAAACATCAAATATCTGAAACTCAAAACAGCCAAAATAAAAATACATATTTGATTTTTAAAAAATTTACTTGCAAGTTTCTGCAAGTTTAATAACTTGACTATATTGTCAAAAGGATCCCAGTGCTCAAAAAAATATTTGGTTACTTAAGACTCATGTTACATTAAACTCACATTACAGTCAGAGACATAATCACTAGACTAGATTTATGCAGCTTGGCATTTATGTAACTTTTTTTAACTTCTAAATTGTGATGCTATCAAATAATGAATGTGGCTCATGTTGACAAAAAAACTCTTATTGTTAACATATTTATTTTTGCATACAGTATGCTTTAAATTCATTTTTGTTTTACTTCGAGAATAGTCCTGATAGTCTACTAAGTAGCAGTGGATTTTCTGTGCTACTGTGTCCACGGTGGAAAGAAACCCAGAAGAAAAAGAAGAGAAAACACACACTTAGCCGAGGAATCTTCGGAATTTGTGGAAGCTCCTTATAACTCCACCATCCATTTGTCTTGGAGGTAGACCGGTTTGTTTGGCAGCGGCCTGTTTTCAGCATTTCTTCCTATTTTTCCACAAAGGAACAGATTGAGCTTGGAGCAAGACAAATGGAATTAGACTTGTTTAAAGTGTACATGCTTCCAGACAGTTTTGCACCTTAAATAAAATATGCACAAAACAACACAAGCTTGTGATGGTTAAGCTTTGACAATCATCATTCGTGTTATTCCTGCAAGCCTTACAGGGCCTGATGGTGAGCAGCACTGGGCTCTGTGAAGGGAATCCACCAGCTCAACAGGCTTTTTAGACATTTAGCTGACTTTACATGTCAGCCGTGGGCACGATTCATAATGAGGTCCCATTAGAATCTGAAAAGGAACATTTACCTGAGTGCTGATGAAAGAGGCTGTTTTGTATTTTAATGGACATCTCCATAGCAACAGAAAGAGGTCACATGGCCCGGAGTCTGTAAACGTTTCGCCAAATATCATCAATGCTAAAAGCTTTTCCTCTTCCAAAATAGAAGACGAAGAAGAAAGTGAATTAACAAAATGAATAATTGAACTTCACTTGAGGTTTGACATATATGAAGTGTTGTCTTGAATATGATAAAACAACACCGTTTAAGTTCCTGGAGGTAAAAACTAAGGTGATAAGGAGTAATTCTTTATAATGGAGACATCCTGCTCCTTTGCTCAGTTGCTGATGAGAACTAATGGGCAAGATTGAAAGTCTCAGGCCACTCTTTATCTCATAAATCACTGTCAGTAAACTATCGAGAAGGTGATTTAGGCTCTAACGTCTCTCATTCCCTGCTAACTCGTCCTGCCATTTCGATTTTCCCTTCGCTTCATTTACATATATATCACCATCTTGTACATCTTGTCATATTGGCACAATGTGTCCTGCTTTTATGTCCTCATCCCTATCATCCCTCTCTCTCTCTATCCTCTGTTACTCTCTGTCTCTTTCTATCACTCGCTTCCTCTGTCTGA
The DNA here is from genome assembly GCA_030014345.1 of Clarias buthupogon. NCBI lineage: Eukaryota > Metazoa > Chordata > Actinopteri > Siluriformes > Clariidae > Clarias > Clarias buthupogon. The sequence goes on along the minus strand of JAQMYK010000018.1, from coordinate 4,953,775 downwards.
GTCGGCAGTGTTTTAAACTTCACAGAGTCAGAATCGCTCAGCTTAATTGGACGTAGCAGACATGTGCAAGGCTTCTCACGTGTTAAAAGAAAGATCCACAGAGCAACAGAGTCCAGGTGAATACTGAAGTACTCATTAAAAGAAATTGAGAGGATTTGAGAATTGTGGTTGAGGATGGCGCAAATGTGTTGCTTGTGATGGAGGATATGCTGAATAGTACCTGTGTATAGAGGAAGAGTTACTCTACCCACATGTGCAATGTGTACGACCCATGTCAGTTAATAAATAATTTTAAAAAAATAATAATAATAATAAAAAAATAATAATAATAATAATTAAAAAAATAAATAAATAATAATAATGTTATGCCCCTTTTTTAGCATTCCTTTCAGTACATCACTCATAAATAACTTCCCCTAGTCATGTCTATAATAAGCATTGCCGCTTTGCACCTCCAGGGTCTGGGTTCGATTCCCGATATGCAGATTAGGTTAATTGGCATTACCAAATTGCCCTTAATCTGTGAATGGTTGTGTGTGTACAGTATGTGTGTGTGCCCTGCGATGGATTGGCACCCTGTCCAGGGTGTTCCTTGCCCTAAGTCTCCTGGGACAGGCTCCAGGCCCCCCGCAACCCTGAATACAGGATAAAGCGGTGTAGATGATGAATGAGTGAGTGATGTCTATAAGTATTTTTGTGCTATTTTAATAAGCAGATTGTTACAGTCTACAGTTCTTTATGTAAATGTATATTATTATTATTATTATTATTATTATTATTATTATTTTAATTAGTTAAATTAGTGTATTATATTATATTATATTATATTATATTATATTATATTATATTATATTATATTATATTATATTATATTAAAAGTAGATATTTTATTTCAATTTTATCAATATTTTTCTGACATTCAACATTCTGTGTGCTTTGCTATATTCATGTGACCTAATATTCTTTTTTTTTCTTCTTTTCTTTTTTTTTTGTTTTGTCTTCTTTGTAAGAAAACAATCTTGAAATTATCAAATTCTTTTGAGCAAAAAGATGACTTGTTTTTCTATTTTCCTGTCTGGATTGGAATTGTGAAGTGGTTTTATAGTGGAGATATTTCTTCATTGTGATTGTTAAAAAGAAAAGAAGAAGACGAAGAAGAAAAAACCCAGCAATTTTATAAAGTCCTCTGTTGAAAATGTTGTCGTGACAAGACGGTGAATGGTGGCTGTAAAATCAATATAATTCATTACAGCCAAGACTACCTGCAGTCCTGACCCACGTTCTTCACACTACACACACACA
>JAQMYK010000018.1:4894982-4905404 GCA_030014345.1 Clarias buthupogon | reverse complement strand
CCCCCCCCCCACACACACACACAAACAAACAAACACACACTCTTTCTCTCTGCTCTACACAGAAACACTGCTCTGTCTCCATTCTTTTCAAAGGTAAAGTGCAGGTTAATTTGTTTTATTTTTAGCAGTGATTCCGTTAGTGTGCTGCTCAATCAAGTGTCATTAGAGAGATTTCTTGTTTATTTTTCCGATAAAACAGTCTTTCCGTTGTGTGCGTGTGTGTGTGTGAAAAGAGTGGAGGAAAGGTAACTGTGTAAGATGAGAAGGGGGAGAGGGGAGAGGCTCCTTACTTTAGCATCACACACACACACACACATACATGCACAGCTCCTGCGCGCACAAACGGAAATACTTATCCGTCGGGATTTATTTTAACTTTTTTTTTAAAGGTAAAGTGCAGGTTAATTTGTTTTATTTCTACTTTATATTGTGTGTTAATTATTTGTATGTATTTATTTTTGGGGGCTGTGGAACGAATCATTTGAGTTTCCATTATTTCTTATGGGAAAATTTGGTTTATGAGTGTTTTGAAATATGAGCCCGCTTCCGGAACGACTTATGTTCGTAATCCAAGGTTCCACTGTACATTTGTTTGCTCCTTGTCCCTCTTATTGCATATTATTTTTTTACTACAATCAAAGGTTTTCTTTCTTATTTATTAGATTTGAGTTTGCATGCTTCATGCAGGATTTTCCCTCATATCTCTCTCTCTCTCTCTCTCTTTCCTTGTGTGATGGTTGAGGGGCGGAGCCTTGGCTCTGAGTGGCGGGAGGGACTCAGACGCAGAGCCACAGGCAGGAGAGTGTGTGGCGTGTGCATGTGTGTTTCAGAAAGAGAACGACCGCGCTAGAGAGAGAGAGAGATTGTGTGTGTGTGTGTGTGTGTGTGTATATGTGTGTGCATAGGACAATATAGGTCTTTAGATGAGGAGAACGCTCGGAGTGTGACACACACACGCACACATAGACACACACACACAAACTGCTGGTCAGAACAATGAGCCTCTCAGCTCCAGCGACTCTGCCCATCCCGTCTGCCTGCGTATGAACACACACTCTCTCTTTCTCTCTCACTCACACACACACACACACACACACAAACACACACCACACACGTCCCATTTGCTCACACATGCTGCTCAGTGATATGAGGTAAGGCTGTCTCTGTCTGTCCGAGGAATGAGGTTTAAATGTGTGTTTGTATGTGTATGTGTGTCTACATGTTGCCATGCATGTCTGTGTTTGTGTGTGTGTGATGTGTGAGAGAGAGAGAGAGAGTGAGTGTGTGTAAGCATTTCTATACAAGGCACTCGATTCGTACCGCATTCTCTCCAGTCAGGGACACACAATGTTGGGACCGTGTTGTAACTGGCATGCTTGGTCTAGACAGCTCACACACACCCACTCTCTCTCTCTCTCTCTCTCTCTCTCTCTCTCACACACACACACACACACATATTTACACATACAGATACCCGGCTGCAGAGCAGAAGTTTCACAGCAACTCCGCTCTCTCCAAACACACACTCGGAAAGGTGAAGCTCTGCCGCCTGGCGTGGATAAATTACATGTGACATGTTTAGCAGGGCTGCCTTTTATGGCGCACGCTCGATCTCAGCACGAGAGAGTCCAGAGAGAAAGAGAGAGAGAGAGAGAGAGAGAGAGAGAGTGAGCAGCAGAGAGGCAGTGTAAGAGGAGCGTGAAGGGTTCACTTGCTCTCTTTGCAGCAGTCACTGGAGTCCGTACTGTACTGGAGCGGAGTAAGTACTTGTTCTTGCTGCATGGGGAAGCTCCGTGTGTGTGTTTTATCGTGTGAGTGTCTGTTTTAGTGTATTTCTGTGTGGGAGGGAGGGAGGGGGGTTAGTGGTTGTTGTTGCAGGGAACTGCGCATATGCTCTGCTCGTAGCTCTGCAGCACAAGGTTTGATTGATAATTTGTCCTGAACTTGAGCGTTCGACATCCACGTCCGTTGTTTCCAAACCTGAAAAACATTAGACGTCTACCCGTCCGTACGAGCCTCTCCGTGTCCTTGGACGTGCGTGCGGTTATGACGACCCGACTCCTGATGTTTATACTGGAGCTGCCCTCAGGAAATGATTAAACTCCCTGAGTTCCTACTGCCGTCTGCACCAGTCTGGATGAAGTCTACGTTTGTGTGTGTGAGTGGGGGGTGTACTGTGTGGTATTATGGTGGGAGATCTGATCATAAGACAGTGTGCACTCATGCAGGATGGAGATCACTTGGTAATAAACAGAAGCTTCCAGGTAACTTGAACGTGGATGTCCATTGTTTTCAAGTTCAAGACAGAAGGAGACACGTTCGCTGGTGAGTCCTGGTTGGATCGGCAACGACATTATTGAAGTGTCCAGAGTCGGAGATGACTATTTATCAGAATCGAGTGTCTGTCTGTCTGTCTGTCTGTCTGTCTGTGTGAAGCTAGAGAAATCACCTTTTCCATCCAGTTGTCTCCATACTCGTGTCAAGATTGTGGAATTCAGGGACATCCAGTCTGTCTCTTCAGCAAAGAGAGGAGTTCGCTCTGGAATGCTGATGAGCGTTTGTGTGTATGTGCATGTGTGTGTGTGTGTGTGTGTGTGTGTGTGTGTAAGGGGGAGTGTTCATTAGAGTGTGAGGGTTAAATGACTGCTGTGCGGGTGGCACGTGGAGTCTGTAATTTGGAGAGATTATGGTGTCAGGGAGGCATTCCGAGACACAAACACACACACACACACACACACACACACACACACACGCAAACACACACACACACACACACACACACACTAGTCAACCCTGCCAAAAGTCCTGATAGATGACATCACCAGGCAGCTCAGTACTTGTATATATTTATTTAATGTTTCGTCATCTGTTTTTTCTTAGTGTTTGTTCTTCTTTTTTTTGTTCTCTCTTTCCGATAAATAATCACCACCGCACGTACCCGGGCTCGTGTGTTCCAGTAGCTTCTCTCCACCAATCTATCATTAAGATAAAGTTTCTACATGCGAAAGCGTCTCTATCGCACACCGAACACGTCCCCCAACTAACACCCCCGAGTCTTCCCGCCCCCTCCGCCCCAGCACACCCAGTAAACCTACCCCCACCCAGTAAAGCTAGCGTAGCACATTTCACATGAGCTGCATCATCAGTCCATTTCTCCCCCGTGACACACTGGAGTCAGTGTGTGCTGCCTCGGCCCGTCCGTTTCAGTTATGACTAGGGTCTTTGTCCGCGTGCGGACACACACTCATGCACGCCATCGCCAGCAACACGGACGGCGCACAAAATGAAATCACACACGCCTCCTTACAGCTAAAAGAGGAGGTAGACTTGGCTTTGTACAAAGAGACAGTTCCTGCTTTGTGAGCGCAGCTCCTGCAGTGGTCCCCGTTTACAGCGTGAGTGTGTGAGAGTGTCCCATCATGTGGGTGGGTCTTGTGACTTGCGATGCATGGAAAACAGTGCCATGTACTACACCATACAGTAGGTGACCCAGAGAAAGAAAGGAAGTGCGAAAGCGTGCAATAAAGTACTCTCTGATCGAAAAAAAGATTGGTCAGAAAGTGTTGATTAATTTTCTAATACAGAGGTAGTTTTCCAGAAGCAAGATGACACACAGGTCCTTAAACAGGGACTTTGCATTCTGGAAGCTCTCTGTTTAAAAATTTAAAATGTGTAATTGTTGACACATTGAGGTTTTCTGTCTAATTTTGGAAGGAGTCTCCAGTGTCAGTGTTTTATAAAATTCAGAAATAAAGTCTTCAGAATAGATTTGCATGTCAAGTTGTTTTCTTAAATGCAATAGAGTGAAAAGAGAAACAAGTGAAGGAACAACTAAATTTGATTCATGTCCTATAACACAATGTCCCGACATCGTTTATTCCTTTTATACCACATACATTTGCTAACAACACTTGTGACATAAATGAATAATACCATTTTGTATTTATTAGTATGAAATTACATAATCTGTTCATAGTTGTAGTTAGATTCATGGATTGTCCACAAAACGTTAGTAAATGTAATCACATACAGTACATTGTAAAAGCTATAAAAACTACAGTATAAACATTTTTGTCACAGATTTGTCTTGAAAATTGAAAAAGACAATTATAAATGTAGCTTGTTGTAGATGAAAAATCATAATTCTCAAAATATCAGAAAACTTTTACAGATTACTGCAGTTACAGTTACTGACACTGGAGACTCCTTCCATAAATTTTTTAAAAGAACCTCTTGTACAAATTTAACTCATTAATTAAGTAATTTTTAGACATTTATATTGGTGTGCATGTACAAAAAAACCTAAGGAAAAAAAATCCATGCCATTTTTGCGTAGTTAAACAAGTGAATTAGATTTCCCCCTATTGTGACCTCATATAAGAGGAGGGTTGTGGCTTAGCTATTTAGTTCTCTGAAAGGTATAAAAAATCACACACACACTTTGGATAATCTTTGAGACCTACAGTACGTTAACTTGTTTTAAGAAATTGTAAAATATACGTAGTACCTTTAAATAAAACAGTCACCATATTATTGATTAAATATTTATCTTCATTAAATAACAATGCATTTTTAGAACCTGTTTATTATTAGGCCATGTTAAAAATGAGTATAACACTAGCATCGGTTTGCACAACTGGAAATTAGATGCAGTTGTAAATACTGTTCATGAAATCAGACTCGCATTAGTCATTCATCCTGTCAAGGAAAAGCAATTTTAAATCAATAAAGTTTTCTAGTATAATATTTTTTTCCTAATTGTATCCCAAGCCCTACAATGCTGATCTGGGGTCAGTTAAAGCAGAAGGAATGGCTATAGTCTGTAGTCATTGTTGTAATGTGTCTACACTGAGGTCGAAGGGTGGATCAGGTCACTTACACACGCTGTCACACTCAATTAGCCATTTTGCCGCCACTTCCAAATAAGCATTCTCACTTCCACTTCATTAGAGCAGACGGCCATCTCAGCGTGCGAGCCCGGCACACGTTGTGCAGTGGGCGTTCAGCACAAACATGCCCCCGCACACTCGCGTGCAACCCAGCCTACACACTGAGAGCTGAACATGCACAAATATACTAATTAGATGAGAGAAAATCAGCCCAAATCCCTACACACAATCCAAACACCCCAAACGAAGCGCACACAGGTACTGTATTACACATAGATGATAATAAATAGAATGTGTCTATTTTAAGCATACAAGATAAGGATGGCCTATAGTATATCACTTACAAATATAAAAACCTTTTGACTTTACAGATATACTAAATACAGTAAATTAAAATTACTGTACTTCAAGAAGTTATCTCATACATCCATTTTTTTTCTTCATATTTTATCAAGTTTTAGATGAGCTCTAACTGACTAAACTATGACAATAAATTATATAATAAGAAATGGCATACAAGCAAATATTAATCTGACCCTTAATAACCTATCCTGCAACTTAATAACTTCATAACTGTGAGGTCTTTAAAGTTGAGTTTTTGAGATTGTGTAAGAAATTAAGAGAAAATTAGAATACATTTGATGGGAAAATTTCTAGTTCTTTTGCAATTTTGTGGCGAGAACATTGGCACAACAGGTCGCACTGCCACTTTATAGCTCTAGAGTATCTGATTCGATCCTAAGATCAAGTTACTGTCTGTTTGGAACTTCACATGTTCTTCCCATGTCCCAGTGGGTTTTCTCGGGGTGCTTGACACATTGAATCTGCGGTCCATTTGCATACTTATACAGCTAAAAGCAAGTTTCTCAATTTAGCTTTAGATTATTGCACACAATGTGGTGACAGGTTCATGATTGAAACCGTTTCTTCATATGCCCAGAACCACGCTTTCATAGTTAGAGCCATCAGGAAAGAAAACCATCAGCTGATGTTATTTTGTTGTCATATAACATTGCTGAGCCTAGACCTGAACAACTGATGCAACCCCAGATTATAATACTGCCTCCAGAGGCTTGTACAGTGGGCAACCATCACTCTGGAGTAGGAACAATCTGGACTCATCCAACCACATAACTGTCTTCAATTGCTCCAAAGTCTAATCTTCATGCTACCTATAAAATTCAAACCTTTTTTTTTTGAGTAGCCTCATTGACAAGTGGTTTTCTTTTGGCCATACAGCTGTTTATTTCCAGTCCTGTGACTTCTCATCATATTGGTTGTGTATGGAAGTTCTCTTACTTTCACTATTAAACATAGTTATGGTTTAAACTGTAAAAAAAAATTTACCATGCAACTTTACCAACATACCATGATCTTTTTTTTTTTTTTTTTTTTTACCATATTTCTTCTTTCTTTCACAGTTGACTGTTCAGCAATATCATTCTTGATTTTGATAATGTGCTGAAGCGTTCTTAACCCAGTTTCAGTCATTTAAAATCTCCATAGTTGTGTTATTTTTCATGATGCAGCCCAATAATTTGACCTTTCTGAAATGGTGACTTTTTTGGCCAGACAGCATATATTTTTGCAGTATAAGTTGACAAAATATGTCACAGAAGCCTGTAAGAATAAAAAAGAAGCTACTTAGATTTGTGTTGTTTGTCATGAAAAACTTACGCAGGTCTTACAGTACAGTATGTAACACTATGAACACCACCCTTCAGTAAGGCGTAAACAGATGGGACACTTTGTGTTAAAAATGTTGCTTCAATGCATTTACAGCAGCGATAACCTTTCATATGTCATTGATACAGTGACCTTACAGGCTGACCCTAGTGCTGTAAATGGCTAGCTTTTGCTGCATCAAGCTTCCTTGTTTGTCCTTCAAATCTTGCTTTTGTCATTAAGTGTAAGACGAGAACAAATTTCAGCTTTACAGTATGTCTAACGAGTAATCTGTCTAGCTCTAAGGCTGCACTTACAGATTAGATGTTACCGATTACAAAGCACTCTGACTAATCAGTCTTCTCCATTTTACGACTCATGAAAAGATCCAGTGTTCTGACACATGATACTTTTTACAATAAATATAACAGAAAAGACTTTTGATCTCATCACCAGCATCATCGTCATCATCAACCCGGCTGTCTCAGCATATTTCTTACACTCAACATCCTCCAGATTCTGATGAACACAGCGAAAAAAGAGACAAGGTGTAAGAACACTTTCACGGACAATGATTATTGCCTTTCCAGTAGAATGCCAGCCAAGGAAATTGAGATGTTCTATAAATTTGTTTCACATTATAGCTTTTGTTCATTAAAAAAAAAAAAAACAAACGTGCTGTAAACCGAACCTGCACATGGCTGCTCAGAGTTTTGCTAATCACAGCCTTTATGATTATATTCATATTCATTCTGCACACCTGATGCACTGCTTGTGCCATCTGGGCTCTCTCTGTGAGGCTTTCTTGATGGTAACGACCTTGCAGAGGGTTTTTGTGGCACCTGCAGAGTGAAACTCTATTCTATCCAGAAGGAATGAAGTCATTTTCTGTGTTCTTTCCACTTAGAAAAATCCATAGCCCTATGCAATAGATGGGATATTTTTTGGCTGAACGTATCTCATCAAAAATGCCAGAGGGGTTAAAAAAAAAAGGTGGTAGTGTGGTTGGATGTCATTCAACTGCATCTAAATAAAATCATAAAGAAAAGGCATGAACAGTTATTCAGTCTGTGATTGCATATACTCTGTGACCTGTAAGTGCAAAACACATTAACAAACCTAAGTTGGAACCCTGACGCGGTTTCTATATGCTATATGCTATCATGTTTCTTGCTGCCAGTCCAGGCTAGCAATTCATCTTGAGCTAAGCTGAAAGGATTGCTGAGGTATTTCAACTTACATAGATCTCAAATGGTCAAGTGCTCACCAGTCAGTTATCTGAAAAATAATGTCCCACTTCACACCCTTATATTAAAGCTAGCTAGCCAGATAAAACTCTGACAGGTTTTCTAAACTAATTTTCAGCCCTATTCATTAACTATAGTTTATAATGACTGCTAGCAAAAGATATCTAGTTAGGAAAAGTTTACTGGGTGGTATTTCTGAGGGAATTTAAAGTGATAGTTTTTATATTTTTTAAAAGTTCTGTTAATGCAAGCTAGTCAACAAATACAAGTTAACCTGACAGGATTTCTCAAGTATTTCAACTTACATAGATCTTTAATAGTCAAAGTGCTCATCAGTCATGCTAGTTATCAGAAAAACAATATCCAACTTGACTGGATTCATAAGAAGTAAATTTCTCATTGTTATTAGCTTAATCATCCTTTATATTAAAGCTAGCTAAAAAGGTTTCTGACAAGTTTTCTAAAATGATTTTCACTCATATTCATTAATGTTTATAGTTACTGCTAATAATAGCTATCTAGTTAAGAAAAGCTGACCTGCTGGTATTTCCGAGAGAATTTGAAGACGCATTCAATTAAATATTTCTTTTTGTTAATGCAAGCTAGTCAGCTAATATGAGCTAACCTGACAGGATTTCAGAGGTATTTAATTTTAGAAATTAAATGCTCAAATGGTCATAATGCTCACTGGTCAAGCTAGTTATTAATAAGAAACTAACAATAGCTAGTCTAGTTAAGAAAAGCCAATATGCTTGTATTTGAATCCGAAGACATATTCACAGATGTTTCAATATTTCTTTTTGTTAATGCTAGCTAGTCAGCTAATATGAGCTAACCTGACAGGATGTTATATATATATTTCAATTTACATAAATTTCAAATAGTCACAATACTCAATCGTCATTTAAATAGCAATATAGCCAACTTGGTTTGACATGGTTAACAAAAAGCAAAAATTTTATATTTATCAGTTTTATCATTGTTTATTTTTAAGTTTATTTTTAACTAGATCGCTGACAGGTTTTCTTTAACGCTTTTGAGTCATATTCATGAATGTTTATAATGACTGCTAACGATAGCTATCCAGTTTAGAAAAGATGACCTGCTGGTATTTCTGAGAGAATTTGAAGATATATTCAATGATATCTTTCTGTTATTGCAAGCTACTGTAGTCAGCTTAGATGAACTCACTTGACAGGATGTCTGAGGTATTTTGGCTTACTTAGATCTCAAACTGTCAAAATGCACACCAGTCATGCTAGTTATCTAAATAACAATATACTGTAGGCATCTTGGCATGGTTTACAAGAAGTAAAATTGTAAAGAAGTAAGATTAAAAGAACAAATTCATACATCTTTACAGTGATTGCTAACAATAGCTATCTATTTTTAGTAGCCTAAGAATAAGAGTAGGTTAAGATGAGCTAAGTTGACAGGATTGAAATTCATATTAATTGATTTTTTTTCTTTCCTTGTTTCTTGCTAATAGTAATGCTTAAATGAGAAATGAGAAAATATTGCAAATATTATCTTTACAACTAATGCTAACTAGTTAAAGAGCTGACCAAAAAAACTTTTTGAATGTAATTGTAAATCTTTTGAGAGCAGTCTGCTCATGTGGACAGATTATTGGGACATGGTGTACCTTCAGTTGGCAGAGCAGTATGATTTACGAATATCAAATACATTCCAGGACTTTCTGAACACAAAGTAACTCAAGACACCACGTAGGAGCTTAGCTTACTAAGGTAAGAATTCAAGGTTGAAAACTTAAAAAACTATATTCAAAGTAAAGAAAGTTGCTATCATATGTTATTAACATGTTATTACTGTTTATTATAGCTGTTATAACAGACCTGTTACATCTTGCACTGCTCACGAGCCATACAAAATAGGATTCACAAATTGAGTTGTGATGAGAGGTGAAAAGGACGAGGAGGGGAAATTGAAATTGCTCCATCTTCACTCCATTTCCATCTTCATTCTTCTGTCTTCTCTCTTTTTTTCTTTTTTTGATCTGCTTTCTTTGTTCCGATCTGTCTCTTGCTACTCCTCAATCTGATTCGGCTCATCTGATAGGCTCATTCTGTTTTTTTCCTTTGTTACTCTTCGATTCTCCTCCGCATTCCACCTCTCTCCTCCCTTTTCTCTGTAGAAGCAGTAAGCGGTGCTTTGTAATCGGAGGCGACGAGTGTGTGTGCTTTTCTCCTGCTGCAATCTCTGACCTCTGACTCGTTTGCACTCACCGACTCATCACTGCAGGACATTTGATCCTGCCTGGCAAGGCAGCTGGCATCATTTAATGCCCATCTCTGATCTAGAAATAGTTGAGCGCATTCAACATGGCCTAACGGTAAGTTAGTAAGTGTTGTAATTAAAATGTATACAGATAATTAAAGTTAGTAACGAGGCACAGATAGTGTTAGTGGCTGTAGATTTCTCACAACTTTAAAATGGGGGTTTCGGCTTGTTGCTCTGGACGAACCTGTGAAGGTAAAACTCTACCAAAAAAAGTGGGTCTCTTGAATTTGGTAGAATTATTCGTTCTACAGCCCCCAAAAATAAATACATAAAAATAATTAACACAAAATATAAAGTAAAAATAAAACAAATTAACCTGC
>JAQMYK010000018.1:4845526-4868634 GCA_030014345.1 Clarias buthupogon | reverse complement strand
AACGTTAAGAGAGAGGTTAAGGTACAACTTAAGAACTACTTAGCGATAAGAAGCTTTCGAGAAACCGGGCCCATATTGGTTAAGTTCGTATTAAAAAACAAACAAACAAACAAACAGATGATTTAGTGTAAAGAAAGGCCCATGGTAGCACTTCTGATAACCGTAATTAAATTTCTGTCATTCATTAGAATTTTGTAAAAGTCTCAATTAACATAGCAGCATGCAACAGTAGCGCAGATCACACTTTCCTTTAATGGCGAAGCAGGACATGAGGGACGACCGTGTGCTGTTAAAATGAACCGTGCTTTTCGAAAAACCAGCTGGACCTGACAGCGTGGCATATATTGGTCGTTTTAATGGACATGATTGCTTTTCAAAGCAGATGGGAGGGATGTGTTTGGCAGCAGAGCTCATATAATTGAGCTGTCGGTCTAAGACTTGTGTGAAGAGAAAATTGCCCTTACACTCCAGAGGTTGCTGCTGATTACAGTGACAGTTGTTTTAGGGCTTTGGTTCATTGCTTCAGTCATTTTATTTTATTTTTCAGTTGATTTTGCACTTTATGCAGTATGTCAGGACTCTTTCCTTTCACTTTCTTTGTTGTTGAGATATTACTATTCACACTTCCTTAAGTTACTGTTTGCTTTGCTTTACAGACCGCGTGCAAGTCCTTATTATTCTCATGATAGACAGTCTGCGTTTGAGCTGAGAATTTTCAGATGTGATGGGGGGGCGGAGGCTGGAAGCTGTAGCTGTATTAATCCTGTATTCATTTTTAAACTGTTTAAATTGTTGCTGGTTAGTATACAGTAAATGCAGTTTTAAAAAGCAAGAGAAGAACTGCCTAATGCCTCATATCATCCACTGACATCTTGATACTGTATTAGCGGTAAAATGTATGAGTAAAAGAAAAAATGCTTGAAATTAATATTCAGCTTTTTTTTCATTTAATCAGCTAATTTGGAAAACAAAATAAACTGCTGTAAGGTCATTGAAAGAATAGTGGCCTTTTATGTGTAAATAAAATGTTATCTTAACGCTTAAATTTAACAGATTAAATTTACCCAGGCACAAATTATTCCTGTTTGTTTGCCTACTGTAAACATTCTCTTAGCCAATAAAAAAAATCTATTTCATACAGTTTTGGAAAAATTTGAATAGACCGATAATGTCTTTGTACAAGGGGCGTTCGAGTCAAGTTTGTGATTCAGTTTATTTTGAATGAAGTTTCATTTTACAAAAGACTTTAAGCATATTCCTGTAGTTAGATGTTTAGTGAATGACTGTGAATGAAGTCTTGACAGAGGTGGCTTGAGGCCCACTGCAATTGTTCCTGTGAACATTCAGCAAGTGGGACCTGATCCTTAAAAAAAAAACATTTAACTTGTCGTCAACTTGCGTAAGAGACGGATCTGTGTGTCATTCATCGTCACGTTACAGGAACTCGGCTGGGAGATATCGCCACATCCCCCGTACAGTCCTGACCTCGCCCCAAGCCATTTCCACATGTTTGGTGAGTTAAAGGAGATCCTGGGAGGCGGGGGTGTCAGATCTGAAGCAGGCAGTAGTGAGAAAACTTTGTTGGTATCCAAGCACTAGTACTAATCAGTTTGTCAAAATCCTTTTTTAAATTTTTGCTACAGTAACTCTCTTTTAACTCCACCCCTTGCCCTCAATGTGGTCAAGCCAAGTCAAATCAGAGACTGTAGTGTATTTGGGTAGCACGATGAGGCGACACACCAACTGTCCGTCCACATTTTAACATACTGATGCCATAATTCCAAGACCAGCAAATTAAGTTTCCCAAAGACTTGCCAATGTCTCGTATAATTGGAGCTCAAAATTAAATATATTTTGTTGAATGTTCGTATTTAATACAGAGCATCCAGTTAATTATATCGGAATGGAATAAATGAAAAGATTGATCCTTTTTTTTGTGGAGTGATATGAGCTGGTAATAATATTTATGTCACAGCACCAGTACGATACCAGCATGCCGTTATATCTTCATGGCCTTTAACTGATTTCTCTGCGTCTTACTCATTACTGAAAATCCAGTACTTGCCATGTGGTAAGCCATGAAAATGATCACAAGAAGCTTAACCAGATTTCACGCAATGAATTTCGACAGAAAAATGACTGCGTTATTTTAGTAAAAACAGTCAGCTCACTGTCAGGACTTTTTCAATCAACACAAAACACGCTGACCTTGTCTCATCTCAATAAGCACTGAAAAACGCACCACGCACCACATTTTCCCCATATGCTCACAGCAGTGGCATGAGCAGTGGCGCGAAAATGCATGTGTAGGTGTTGCTTCGCCCGCTATGGTGTCCTTGCCCTTGCTCAGGTGTGAGAGACGGAAATAAAGAGGGGAGAGCCTGGCACCGTCCTTCGTAGCATAGTCCTCCATAGCACTATTCCCAACAAGCTGTGAGTAATGACAGTACACAGTATAGTATATAAGAGACTGTCTTCGGCATGTAGTGGAGAGATTCAGGAAGAAATATAAAGAGGAGATTTTTATTTAGTGAGTGAGCTAGATACAAAGACCAAAAAAAAAAGGTTGCAGTCAGGATGTACAGTATAAAGGACAATGCATGTAGTTTAATGGGGACAAATTTGCAAATTGGATCAAAGTCCCACTTGGAGGGGTGGTCGATGCTTAACACTGAGCACATCAGTCAAAGAGAATAGAGGCCAGGGAAGAACGATCAGAGTAGATTAGCTCATGGCGAATTAACACAATGGACATCGCTGCGGAGCAAGGTCCTGTGGAGTAAAGCATAAGGCATCGATTCTGCATGCTACATGTTTCCTCAGGACTATGGAGGATTGTTCTTTCTGTTTTTTTCCTCACTAACACAGACGAGATTCTCTTCTCAGGAGCTTTACGCATACACACGCATACAAATCAGCGGTAGAGACGAGACAGCAGGGGGTCACGAGCTAGCAGGGGGGGTCACGACTCAGAAAGAGCTAGTACAGTACATCTCTTTCTCCCTTTTACTGTTGCGCACGCTCACACACTCATTTCCATTTCACAAAGCATACAGTATTTGTCCCCCTTTCTGTAGCTCTTTGACTCTGTTTATCTCTGATTTAGCTCGTCGTTATTGGTATCGACAACGTTACAATTTTTATGTCAGGAAGAAGGCTAAGCAATCACACCTCTAATATTTATTTAGTCAGAACAGAGTTTTTGTCAACAGTGTCTGTTTTGATTTTAGCTATATAATTATAAAATTGACAATATTGTCATCAATATTGTTCACACTAACAGTTAGTTAGGTCCTAGCTAGCTTTTTTTAGCTACTGTATCTAAATTAACCTGTTATATTGAATGTTTTTCTGACATTGTTTGTACCAGATGAACAATGGCCCTAAAAAGTATTTTAACTAAAACTCAGAGGGAGCTGCAAGTTGAGGGAGTAATAACGCAGGCAAAGGATTGAACTCTGCTGTTTTCCAGGCCTCTGGGAATGAACTTTGTGCCTCATTAATTTGAAGCATTTACTTATTTAAAGCGCACAGGAATGAGTTATTAAGGCAAGCGGAAAAACAGATTGACTGTATTGATGCTGACCGGTTGCAGTTGGATGATAACTGTGGTGGGATCAAGATAATGTGATTCTGAAGAAGTCCAGGGCAGTGGACCCCCTAATGTGCTTACTCACTGAATAAAATTATATTTAAGGGGGGGAAAGGGTGTGTGTGTGTGTGTGGGGGTGGGGGGGTCGGGGGGGGTCACCCCAACAACCCAACAACCCACTCGCTCTCTCTTTCTCCCCTTCAAACTGTAGTCTGACCAAGTAGTATTATGTCTTATGTACAACAAGACTCCGCTATAGCTAGAATTTCACCATATTTTTTCTCACCTCACCTAAACTATAACGTCACAATTATCAATATGCTACCTTAAGCAAAACTTCACCTTGACCTTAATTTCACCTTGACCATAACTTCAACTTAACATTAACACATAACTTAGCCTTGACTTCACCTTAACCTTAACTATAACTTTATAATTGTAATTTGTACTGTGCCTTAACTTAACACTTAAACTATAGATTGTACTCAATACCTTTGACATAGCTTCCTCTTGACCTTAATATCACCTTCATCATAAGTTCATCTTAACTTTACCTTAACCATAATTTTACTTTAACCTTGACTTCACCTGAATTTCATCTTAACATAGCTTTACCTTAGGATAATATTTACTAAATTATAACTCCACCTTAAATATAAATGTAACTATATCTTAACCTCATCTTAATATAAGTTAATTTAAACATAACTTCACCATAACTATAACTTTATATATATACTGTATGTATATATGTATATAACTTTCATTATATATATTACATTTTACTATATATATATAGTTATGCTAATATATAGTTATGCACAAAACCGGTCAGCATTCTCACACACACACATATGCATTTAAACACTGTCCAATATAACATAAAAGTAAAGTCTAAATAAATTATTGATTTTAGGGATTAATAGATGCAAAAAAAGAGAGATAATGTTAAATTGTGAAGAAGAAAGAGTTCCAGAGAGGGAGAGATCGACACTGGTCTAGATTTTTCCCCAGGACATATCAGTATCCGAATCTCTCTTGAGTCGTGACGTCTCATCATTTCAGGTGATGTGGCCTGCATCTTGAATGAAATAAGTCGGATCTCTCTCTCTCTCACTCTCTCTCTCTCTCGCTGTCTAACGTCTAATATTTATCCCCCGCTTCCCCTCCTTAGCCATCTCGCGATTTTAAGCAGGCCATTTGTAAGCCTTAGAAGCACTGCAGGAACACAAACATTGGAATTAAAATGCAGACAAGCATGGGACAGAGGACAGAGAGAGAGAGAGAGAGAAAGAGAGGGAGAGGGAGGCACTGATATAGGTGGAGGGAATTAATTCAGGTGAGCGTTTTACCGCAGAGCGGCTCATATGTGCTCATTGGAAAAGTCGAAACACATTTTGGAGTTCTTTGTGTTCCCTGCTGCACGCAGAACTCCACTCTACTAACGGCTTGATTGACTAAAAGCAATGCAAATCAGGAGCAAATGACTTTGGCTTCATAGAACGAACCAAACAGAAAATTTCCACCAGATGTACGCCGTTTTCAGTAGGACTGATTTTCTTCATACTTACTTGTGTTTTTTTATGTTAACAATCTGGAGGCATTAAATTAGACTTCTTTGATCTACCGTTTTACATTTTGTAACATGGAACTTTTAGCTAGTTTGCTAGACGACAAACAAATATGTCTGTGCCACAGATTGCATATTCTCATTTTAGGCTAACCAAGCTTGCCATTCTAGTAAAGTTATTGCATCTCACCAAATTACCCAAGTGTAAAAGAACTGGTTCTTTGGCTGCTTGAAAAAAAATTCAATATTTTTACAAAATAACTAAAATGGTGCTCCTCAAGTTAAGTTTAGTTTTTAATTGTTACATATATATTACTGAACATTAAAATTCTTTATCCTTTACTTATCCCAGCTTCTTGTTGGAAGGCTGGGCTCAGCCATTATACTGTACAGCACACATAGAGCAGACAGCGTTAAGGGCCTTGCTCAAGGGCCCAATAGCAGCAACTTGGCAGAACTGGAACTCGAACCACCAACCAGCCGATCAATAACTCAGAGTTTTAACACAGAGACATATGCAGAGACTGATAGATCTTTGATAACGCTAACCTAAGCGTCCCCTTATAAAATGTCTCCCTGCAGATGTTGATGAAAAATAGGATACACTTTATACTTAAATACGGCTGCAAGATCATTTGTATGCTTAAGAGATTTAAGTAGAATATTTCTAGGATTTAAAAAAAAAAAAAACACAAGTCTACGCCAGTTTAACCAATTTGGACAAGGGGGTGGGGGTCCATGGGGGTCCACCTGTTGATCAATCATACGTCTTAATTCAGAACTCTTCCCTTTTCAAACTAGCCAGTGGTACAGTAAGGACTTGTGTTCAGAGTCGACTAATAGCTAGCTACAGTATATTAGCAGATTTTACTTCTTAGGCTAACAATGCCCCATGACAATACCATGAATAAACAATTAATTGCTGTTTTAAATGTCTACACCACAATTTGTCTCTCTTTTTAAAAAAACGTAGGCATGGTCAATATGTATAATCTTCACTCTTAACCAATCAGCGCATGTTTTGCTTGCCATTTGCAGAGTTTATATCTTCCTGATTAAACAGTCTTTTCTAGTCTGGACAAACCTAGCAAAACAAATAAAAAGTTAAAAATTAAATTAAGTTCACCTTGCATACAAAAGCTAAACTATAGAGTCTAGCAAACTAGCAAGTGAAAATTGAGAATTGAGCTAGCAAAGAAAAGCTAACCACAAAGCAACTAAGCAAGCAGATGCTAAGCCATCAAGTCCAAACTAACATAAGTAGTGAATAGTTATACCCCAAAAGGAAAATATTAAGCGGCCAGGCTTAGCTGTACCAATTCTTTAATTTGTTTGGGTTTGTTTCCTTCCAATTCAAATTCTTTTCTGCGTAAATCAAGCATGTTTATTAGATTATTAGGCCAGATCTGATTTTATTACACAGTATGCGGTGTTTTATCTTCTTAGCACGTTCTAAGTTTGCAGGGTCTACAGTTGAACATTTACTATTTGGATTTTACAAAAAATGTTCGGTTTGATTCCTTCCCAAGCTGGCCAGAAATCTGAAGTGTGTTGTTGTTGTTTTTTTCTCACTTTCCTGGTCCTTTTCTATCAACAGCGAAATCCGGCAAAGACCCTGAGAGCTTGAACGGACTATGTGTTATTTTTTACAGTGTGTATAAGTCTGTATGTGTGCGTACTGTAAGTGGAAAGCTACTGGCACGTTCATAGAGCCGCCCCAGGCTAACGCTGACAGCGGAAACCGCCAAGCTTATTTTATAAGACTGCAGGGGTGGAAGCAGCCGCTGCGTCCTGTGTATTTTCCGTGTCGCCTGCTCGCGCCAGATGTGTGTGTGTGTGTGTGTGTGTGTGTGTGTGTGTGTGTGTGTGGCACCACAGCTGAAAACGAAGCAAAACAAAGACTCATTCATAGACATTTTGCAAAGACAGGTCCGTGCCATCCACAAAGGAGAAGAGAGAGAATAAGAAGAAGGAGAAGAAAGTAGGGGAGGTGGAGAGTCAGTGACCATTAGGGAAGAGATAATTAGCTCTTCCAGTTTGGATCTGTCACTTTGCCTTAATGTCATGGGATCCTCTGTGTTAGAGAGCATGATCTCCGTGCAAGAGTTTTTTATCCGTTACGCTTGGCTGGGTGTTAAAAATGTCCATCCACTACACGGACTTCAACAGAGTTTACTGTCGGGTTTGTTTGCCTAAATTTTGGTTTAATGAGATTTGCAGTTTGTCCTAATAATTTTGAAGAAGAAAAAAAAAACAGGAAGTGTTTCATTCCTCTTATATTACAACAAATCTGCTAACAATTACTTTACATTTATTTTTTTTTATTTTTTTTTATGAATGAAAGATTTTGGCCGAAAAAATCTAATTCTACAATTTCTACAAAAGTTTTACAAAAATTGTACGTGGAGGATTTTGGATATACAGTGTATACACAGACGTACAGGATACGGTTTGTAATTACACCTTGTCACGTATAGACTTTTATGCCGAGTGACAGGCAGCGCAGCTGACACCATTCTAAAGTCGTGCCTCAATAAGCACGGGTGTCTCATGGGGCAAATTATAAAAGTGACCTTGTTTGGCAAACGGCAAAAAAGGGGGGAAGCAAGGACAGGAAAGCGAAGTAAAAAGAAAAAGAGGGTTCCTACTCGAAACCAGTTTATTGGGGACCTCACAGGGATGATGTGTCTCATTTGCAGCGAGAGCGTGTTGATGTGTTTTATCTCGTCTTGTCCACATTTGACAGTTTTTTTGCCCTTTCCCCTTTTTTTGTCACGCTCTAAGTAGAGAAGTGTTGCAATTAAGAGCTGGGACAGGATATATTTAAAGGGTAACCCTCATCAACCCTGTCAGCTCCGATGGGACCCACATGAGTCGGCTGTGTCAGTGAGTCCGTATCCGAGCAGACGAGAAAGCGCAGGACAAACCGTAAAAGTGTTTTTAACCAGTCAATCGAATGCTTGCTTTGATATGTGTAAGAGATTATTGAGTGGCCCTTTTTTTTCAGAGTGCCTCTCATCTTTCGTTTCTAGACTTCAAAGCTTGGACTTCGTCAGATGTTTGACAGGACAAGCCAGTTTAAAGCAACTTTGATATGGTTTACTCTGCTTCAGCACTTCAGTCGATACGATAATTCTGCTAAGGACGACTGGATTTATCGCTCTGAACACCGGCTGATCTCTGTTGCGCTCCCTCCCTCCCTAGCCGCGCGCGCTCATGTACGACCTCGTGTTCAACCTCATGTCGCTTTTGCTCAGCCTTTTCCTCTGTCTGATTTCCCGTTCCGATCCGCCCGTGGAAAAAAAATGCAAGTCATTTCCTTGGATCTCATAGCCGGACTAAAATAACAGGGAATGGCTGATAGGGGCGCTTTGCCGACGGGGCCGACTCGTCCATCTATCACCGTATCAGCCTGTCCAAATGATGCATGCAACAATTAAGACAGGAATTTGGACCAGCCTTTATGTCGTGAGCGTGTGAATCCGCGTGCGCTGGTGTGAGGGAACATTCCTGACCGGTGTGTTATATAGTATGTGAGACAGTCATGCCACTTTGATATTATAACCCATCGACCCTGTCTATTTTTTGCTGTCTTCATGGCAGGCTGAAAGGTCGCATAAGGTGAAGTTCTCCCGCAGGGACGAGGGTAATCGACTCCCTCTAATTTAAAAAGCAGAACAGAAGGGAGGAGGGAGGGTAGAGAAGGGGAACGAAGGAAGGAAAGAAGGGGTGAGGTTAGGATTTTGTGCCAACGTGGTTCAGGCTCGGCGCCAAAGGCCTCAGGCTTGAAGCCTGAACTTTAAGTACAGTCTTTTCAATACAAGGGGTAAGAAAAATCACTTTTGTGCTCATCTCAGTGTGCGTGTGTTTTGATATATGCATATTATATAGGCTTGTTTATGTTTTATTGTGTTTTATTACCCTTGTCTCTGTTGTGAGATGAAAGGAAAGGCCATTCCAAATGAGCCGTTCCCCTCAGGAATGCTAATCATGCTAATAAAGGATTCCCTCACTCACTGCTAACCATAATAGCATTTTGGAATGACGTGCTGTATCCCATTAAACTCTTTCCATCACAGAGCACTCGTGTTTCTCTAGTTCTAGCGAGTCAGGATATTTAAAGGGCGTCTAATTTGTTTCTTCGGGCTAATTCGGGATGCTAAGCTAAAACTGTTTGGGCTAGGGAAATGTGTTTATTGTCATTTTCACTGATGGGTAATACTGAAACCCTTCCTAATTGCATGCAATTTAGTCCAGCATTAAATCTTAGCATGAAAGCGTTAGTGTCTACTTTAATGTTTAATACGATTAATAGAGATGTACAGTACTGTACAGGCTGTATGCCTATAGATAAATAGATTACTTACATACTGTATTATCCGAGTTGTTCGTTTTTATATTTCGACTTGACTTTAGTCAATAGCGCGAACACAATGTGCTCCTGCCTATAAAAGACTTTCTTAAACACTATAAGATCTTATCCACATTTATTACTTTTAGCCTTTACTAATGTGCTGTTCATACTATATATCCATTAGAGACGGGAGGAAAAAGTCTGAGTCACATACCATGATCCTTTTGTGTGTCAATTAATGTATTTACACTGCCTCCAAAATCAATTTGGTTTTTAATCTGATTTTTACTTTATATATGTTTGCATTTGAGTTGGTAAAATGATGCTGTTCTCCTATAATCCTGCAGGTGGTGCTCTCTAAGCTATTCACACATTGGCATCCTGTTTCTCCAAATATTCTCCAAACACTGAAAGTAAAGCTAAAAGTAAACACTGTTCTTCTGTCCAATTTGATTTTCTTGTCTTTCATCTCTCTTGGATTGTTGGCTACATACCATCCAAAAGTGCAACTTAAGCAGACTGTCCTGCAATCATGTCAATTAGTAAAAGCTGAGACATTTTGCTTCCATCAATCTAAAATTTCTTGAAATAGATCACAAGTAATAGAATCAATTTGGTGAATAAATGTAAGAACTTAAATATAGTAACTACTGTGTGGAAATCGATTGCTTCAAAAGGAGACACATTTTCAACAAAACAGCTGTTTTAATTAACTTTAAGATATTTAGCCTATAACAGAAACTTTGCATAAAGTAGTCTGTAGGCATTTTAAGATTTTTTCAGATTTTTTTATCAACCAATCACAGTCCTTGAATTTCTGCATCATCCCTAGCAACGGGGTCAACCACACCTCCTCACTAAGATTAAGGTTTTTGTACTTTCCTTACTTAGAGTTGATCTGAGAAGTTTCCTACAGTAAGTCACTTTTAGTCCAAGATTCCCAGCTAGGACTTTTTAGGCTAAGATAGGAGCTCTCTGAGAGAATTCTTTGTGAATATGGACCCTGAACGGCATCTACAGTAGGTTTGGTGATAAAATTGTATCGGATGATCCCCGCTGATTTCCGTGCCTAAAGTCTGTTACATGAGGAATCACTTCTCTTTCATTTGTCGACCCATATATAAACATTATCAGACCAGTGGACAAATAGATCGACTTGCTGGTAAGCATCCATAATACTTCAAAGCTAGCGATTCCAAGAAACTGGAACGATATACCAGATGACCGAAAATAGAGCGAGAAAGACAGATAAAAAAAAGAGAAATTCAGTTATTGAGTGAGGCCAGAGTGAGGGATAGCTCTAATCCGTTTTTATTGTTATGGTGTCTGTTGGAACAGCGTTTGTGGTCATTGCTATCGCTCAGCAGGGCTTAACCCGATTATCCCCCAATTCTATCATCAGGAAGAGCCAAATCATTTCCGGCTGCACATTGGGTTTGGTTGAAATATAGCATCATTTTGGCCACAGGAAACGCTTCTCATGGCTGAGCTGTAACGGGAGACCGGAGCTGCTCCTGATGAGTTTTTTGGAGCCGAATGAACTGTTAAAATTGAATTTCCGATCCCTAGGCTGACGCAAATATTTAACTGAACATGATGTCGTGATTGCAAATTCATAAAACGAGTCATGGTCGAGAATAATATTATAAATGGAAAGAGAGCGAGGACTGGGTTTAGAGGTTAGCTTTTATCATCAGTTCCTTTGTATAAAGTCCATTAATGGGACTATCACTTGTTGAACAACTTGTTTATCACAGATTAATAAGGAAAGGTGGTGCGTCAGGGAAGCTTTTGTACTTTCTCTTATCATTTAATTAATATAAATTATACCAAAGCCCTTCTCTTTAAGTTTTATTTTTAAAAGCATAATTCCTACCCATTTACTCATTCACAAGATTTGCAATTGACCTCACAAGAAGATTTGCAACTTAGATAATCTCAGATTATATTAAAATAACAAAAAGGATCCAAGCAAAGAAAAAAGGTACAAGCTTGGCCCAACTCAACCCTTAACCTTTGTTAGTTTTTCAACATATAAATTGCATTTATTACTGTACAAATTTGTGAATAGTAGCACAGCAATAAACTGGTTGAAATCCTGTGCTATACTTAGGCAGTATCACACGAGAAGGAGGGCTGTTGTGATGAATATCAGCACAGCTATCACACGAGAAGGAGTGCTGTTATGATGAATATCAGCACAGCTATCACTGGGGAGCAGCCCAAGTACTGAAGATATCACAGCTGTGCTGATATTCAGTACAACAGCACGACCTTGAATGTGGTATTGCATTTATACAATAGTGTTGCAAACATCAATTAACAAAAGATTATAATTTGTTTGTTTATTTATTCAGTTTGGTGAATTTAGCTCCACCGATAAACTGACTGGCGCTGTTGTTCGATGCTTTGTCACTTATTTCTCATGAAGAACATGCTCTCTATGCACACAGACGCAGAGGTGGGAATCGTACCCGGAACCTGGAGGTGCAAGGCAACAGTGCTAACCACTAAGCAAGTGGCAAGGTTAACTGATAAATTAAAGAAGTATTTTTAAAAATTTTACAGCTAAAAAGAAAAAAATACTATGTGTGTTACTGGTCCTCTGGTAAAAGAGTGCGTGCACACATGCGCATGTTGTACTGTATGCACTCTGGTTTTTAAATAATTAGCAGTGCAGCTCTGCTGGAGACAGACAGTTAGTGTAATTAACAATTATTTGAACACCTGTGAAGCGTACAGTAGAGTTATACATCCCGGTGATTCTGTACTCTACAGTATATCAGCGCTTACAGTATAGGATGCCTCTTAATAAATCTAATTACTTGGTCTAGGCTCAAAAACAAGCTAGCCTATAATGTATACTGTAGAAAAGTTTTTCGAAGCAAGATCGAAGATTTTCATTTTTTGTCCATTATTATAGCTTTTAAACATTTACACTATTACACTGTTGCCACTGCTGTCTTTATACTGTACAATAGTTGACCTTAGATGTTTGCGTAATCCTATTCCGTCCCCCTAGTGGTGTTTTTTTTACCATAACAGCAAGCGCCACCCTCTGAGATTTCAACCACAAATTTTCACCCCTGCCAAAATGTTTTACTTTTAACCCCAGAGATCTCTAAAGATTAATTCACGACGTGTGATTTTTGTGCACGATCACATCTAGTCTCACATCCCAGACCTCTAATATTGCCATAGAGAGTGTGGTACGTTTCGTTACACAACATGGTCACAGTTTGTATATTATCACATAGGGAAAAAAAAACTATTTGATATTGATCATCGATGTTGAAGAAACGTTTAGTGATTGTTAATGAGGCTGTAAATTAAAAAAAACGAAAAAAAATCCTGAAGCTTGCACAAGCAATACGAGCAGCACATCATAGTGCGGTGATTAAACAAGCTGTAAGGTTAAAAGGTCGACTGCTTAATAGTTTTGGCACCCCTTTGGTTTATAATCTTCCGATTCAGGTCGATTTGTCACAAAGTAGGATTTTGTTTTCTCTTAAAAATCCAAGAATTCAATCCCTAGAGAGTGAGACAGAAGCGACCCTGACACTGGAAATTCAACTGAGCAGAAGACATCTTTATGATTACAGCAGCAGGCCTAAGGTACAAAAACGTCCCGTTAAACCTTTAATACAGTTTGGCGTTTTTCGCCGGAAGTACCGGCTTCACCTTGCAGTGATTATTTGAGGTAAGCCCTTCCAGCGTCATCCCCCTACACTCCTCTTTGGCTGAGTATCCTCCTGATTATCACTGACGATCGATGTGGGAAAGTGAGTAGCCAAAGGCCACCAGGAGCATGAAAAGCACAGGGATTTTAAAAAATAATAAATAAAATAAAATAGAATAAACAGCTGCCACTCCACCCTCCATTTAAAGCAGGCTACCTCTCCAATTCACAAGAGCTCAGGGCATTCTCGCCTTGTGCGTGTCTGTGTGTATGTGTATGTGTGTGTGTGTGTGTGTGTGTGTGTGTTCCCCACGCACACACGTGCACACTTCAGCTCAGTCAGCTGTTCTCCAGCAATATGAAATTAGTTTGGGGTCCTTCCACACATATTGTTTTTATTCAATACTCAAGGGCACCTCTGTGATGCTTGATACCTCTTGACATTTGTTTAATATTCAGAAGTGGTACGCTCTCTGTCCAAGGACTCACACACACACGCACACACGCACACACTCCGCATAATCTCTAATGCTGTCTCTTTCTCTCCCACTCACTGTTCGTAAAATTAGATTAGTGATCAATATGGTGGGTGCGGAAGCTATTATGTAAGTTCGAGCCTTTGGACCTTGTAGGTGTGTGATGTTTGCAGAAGTCATTCATGTGTTACATAAGTCAATTTTACACATTTGCTTGTTTTAACGGTGCTTGAATGGGCTGGGGAAAAAAGGAGTTTATTCTTCAAGCGTGCATCTATACTGGATTAAGGCATCGAGAGGATTTTCTCGTCTACCGTCTCTAAGGGTTCTTTCACATTGTGTATGCGGTTTGAATCGAAGCCTGATGTGTTCACACATCACTCGCACTCGAGGACAGACTGAAACCATACCTAACCAGGCAAAGAGTGCTTCATGAGCGAAGTACTGTAGTGTTGGTACAGTGGACTCCCAAGACAACTCTAATGAGGGTCTGTTAACTGAAAGATTACTAACATGCTTGGACTTGCATGCACATATATCGTAGCATACTTGTACACTTGCATACTAGCATACATAGCTGTATTTTAAGCTAGTCTTTTTGCATGCTCACTTACTTTCAGACATGCACACTTACATATTAGTGCATGTGCATGTTTATACACTAGAATGCTTGAACACTGATTTGCTAGAATAATCGCACAATAAAATACTAACCAACTTGCACCCTTTTATACTAGCAAACTTGTTATGCTAGAATAACAAGCTACTATGCTAGTTATGCTACTGGTTGCTAGAATACTGTACTTGCATACTATTACAACCCCATATTTGTGTATTAACAAGTACAGTAGGGATGGGAATCACTAGGGACATTCCGATACAATATTATGAAAATTCCTCATTACCGCTCCGATTTGCTTTGTGATTCTATAAGTATCATGATTTTATAAATATCCTGATTCAATATTAGATTTTTTTTTTTTTTTTATCTAAATAATCTAAATTAGACCGAAAATTCCCCCGATTTTCGATCAAATTTAGTTGTATTCAATTCTTCCTCGTCACTATTGGGCTCCCACATTAAGGCTACTACTACCATACTATACTATATATATATATAGTATTCTTGTCTTATATATACTTGTCTCAAATCAAATCAAATCAAATTCAAATCAAATTCAAATTTTATTTGTCACATACACAGTCATACACAGTACGATATGCAGTGAAATGCTTACACGAGAATTAGAATGAGAATGAGAAAGAGAATTAAAGCTTATAGTAA
Source organism: Clarias buthupogon (assembly GCA_030014345.1). Taxonomy (NCBI): domain Eukaryota; kingdom Metazoa; phylum Chordata; class Actinopteri; order Siluriformes; family Clariidae; genus Clarias; species Clarias buthupogon. Next base: position 4,853,678 of record JAQMYK010000018.1, on the reverse strand, counting down.
GAAATAAATATGAATAAAAGAAATACGATCGAAAAATTAAATTGTCTTGCAAGTATCGAATCGTAAGTAAGAAGTAATCGTAATTGCATAACTGAAATGATTTTTTTTCTCATATCTTTATTAACAAAGTTGCATACTAAATCATTTCCCTTTATCATACACACCCTTTATCATCGATGCACACTTGGAAACTGTTTTGTTTCCTTTTTCTATCAATTAAGCACGCATTCAGGCTTACAGGTTTAAAACTGCCCTAAAACACACAATCATGGACCAACAACACACACACAAAGCCCAGTGTTAATATTTAATATTCTATGCAGCTTGTTGTAAGGAAGTGTGACGGTGACAGTCAGGAAGCTGTTTAGCGCAATATCAATCTCGGATGCATGCCGGAGACATGAATTAGACCAACATCCATTCAATTGTCCTTGTTATATATATATTTTTTATCCCTTTATTTGCTTATCTGGATTTATTTATTTATTTATTTATTTTAGAAACAGCTAATATACTGTAATAAGGAAGCAAATAGGTGCGGGTCAGGGTCGGAATTTTAGTGAGGAATCTTTCATTCAGAGGTGCCAATATATATGGTTTAACGTACTGTAGGATTTTCATATTTTTGCATAAAATTGTGCAATTGTGATTTTTAAGCTTCTAAACAATGATAAAATAAGACTACTTTAGTATGAAGACTTCGTAAAGAATGGCAAAGGACACTAGACAAGAGGACATTAAAGGTCTTTTATATTTCATTACACATTAAAGAGATTTTTTTTTCCCAACTGTCTTAAATCAAAATTGTGGTGTATATAAGGACATTACAGTAGGTCTTGATAAAAAAACATTTCCTGCTCTGCACACCAACCATAAAGTTTTTTTACCCAGAAGGCTAGTACAATTTACAGTAAGTAATCGGGTACAAATGACACAACCTTTGTTCAATTCAATTCAATTTTATTTGTATAGCACTTTTAACAATTGCCATTGTCGCAAAGCAGCTTTACACAATCAAAAGAATTATTTAAGATAGTTAATTAGAGAAAATTAGATAGAATTTAAGATAATTCTAAGTTGTTCTATGCACAAACGCATTTCAAAGTTATGAAGAGACTTGTATTAAGCTGATGTAGTCCCACTAATTTGTGGGACTCACAGTTTTAGTGTATGTGGTACAAATGTAACTTATAGCTGTGACGTTTGTCACCTGAAACACGAGTACAGTGTAAACAAGAGGGCCCTCACACACTACTGTATAATGACATGATGTCACAGTGCTTGGGCCCTAATGATTGGGGCCAAATTCCACAACTCTTGTTCCATGCAAAAATGCATTCCAATGTTTACCTGAGACTCAGATATACAGTACTGTATGAAGCCTCTGCAGTCCCACAGTTGCTGTCTTTCACAGTTATAGTGTATTAAGTAAAATGTAAGAAATTGGGGCCAAATTACACAAACCTCATCCCATTCAGAAATGCATTCCATGGTTCATAAGTGACTCAAAAGAAGCTTTTGCAGTCCCACTAAGCAAATGCCAGTTGCTGTCTTTAACAGTTATGTGTTTTTAGAACAAATGTAACTTATTCCTGTAAAGCTTGTCACCTGGAACACAAGTACAATGCAAGTAATTGGGGCCAAATTACACAACCCTTGTCCCATACAAAAATGCATTCCAAAGTTCAGAAGAGACTCATATAAAGCTTTTGCAGTCCCACTGTGCTTCAATTTTATATATTTTATAGTATCTTCACCGACAGCACCACAAATAATATGTAACTTTTTTTCTTTTCTTTTTCTTTTTTATATTTGCTAAAACTTCAGCGCACAATGATGAAATCTCCTCAAAGTACTGGTGAAGTCATAAATGTATCAAAAGTGGTGGGTCACCAATGGTTCTTGTGTTATGGTGGGTCACCAGTCCTTGGGCAAGACCCTTCATTTTTATTTTATTAATTATATATTTCTTCCTTTCTTTTTGCTTAAACAGAGGCTCACAATGATGAAATCTCCACAAAGTTCTGGGAAAGGCATAAAGGTGCCTTTAAACCCTCCGTTTTTTTTTTATTCATATAAAAACTTTAAATGTCATTTCTGAAGGTGTCCTAAAGACTAGGTTAAAGAAGTGAGAAATATAAAAAAAAATAGATACTGAAGACAGTTTAATTAGCCTAACTCATTTAAAACATATAAAGCATTTTTAAATATGCCCGTGTTTGACGTGGTGTCAAAATCACATCTCCAAGCTCAAGTAGGGGGGGGAGAGTACCCAGTGTGAATTTTTTTTTGCCTAAAATAAATAAACATTGCATACCCAAGATGGCGAACAAGGGACGATGTCTTTTCCACAAACAGGGCAGGACCTTCCAAAAAGATCTAGATCACCTGCAGATTCAGCCGGAAAGATATTTATTTATTTATTTATTTATTTATAGATGTTTATTGGAATTAAAAAAATTATTGGACATTTTTTTGTTGGCTCTGAACAAAACGTGCCTTCAAGATGCTCTCAAGATGTCTTCAATGAGAATGATTTTTTAAAACCCTATTGACACAAACAGTCCTCCTTGGTCTTGACACAGGCTTCAGAAGGGCTTGAAAAGAGTCCTGAAGGCATTTGTGGTGTTGATGTTTTTAGGGCTTTGACATACTGTATCCTGAAGATGTTGCAGTGGTGACTCAGTTGCTTGAGGCTTGGGAGGATGATGATCAGACGGTCAAGGGTTTGAGCCTCACACTACCATGAAGTCTACAACCATGGTACAACCATGAAGACCCAATCATAAGCCCAGTTAAGGAGGTTTGTGACAGGAAGGGCATCCAGTATAAAACCTGTGCCAGATCTTGCACATCAAATTATCTGATGTGATGAACCCCGGGAATAAAAGTAAAAAAGTGCAAGAACAAAAAATGGATCCTGAAGATGTCTCCAACAGGTCTTTTGCTTGTATAGTTTTTAGGAACATCCTGCGCTCCTATCCTGTCGTCCACCCTAAAGGTTCAAGCAAATCATGCAGATCAGTAAGTATTCTTAATGACGGCAAAGATTAATTTATTATTTATCAGATTTATTTTATTTCCTGTAACCGTTCGTCCTAAGCGGCATATCCCAAAAATAAACTTTGCATTCCATGCTTGACATTCTGGACATTCTTCAGCTTCATCAGAATCCTAGCTCTGCAAATTATTTCATACTTTCCTGGAAGGATGTGTATAATGCTGCCAAAATAATGTACGATTCAGCTGTCCTTATGCTGAATTCCCAGTGAGACAGCTTTTATCCCAGGAGTGCATATGCTCTGTAAAAAAAAATAATAATAATCTGCCTACCTACGCAGGCAGGTGTGCAGGGTTCGTCTTTAATAACGAGATAATGTGTGTTGAGTGTCGTGCCTAACTAAATGTGATAGCTTGTAATTCATCCATAAATTAATTATCTGTAGCTGTTTTACTGTATAACACACTTATACAATCAATCATATGCTATGGGCAATTTGGAAACACCATACAACATTGGACATGTCTTTGGACCGGAGGAAACCCACCAAGCAAAGGTGCAATTTACACTGACACAGAGCTCCAGGGCCCTGTGACCCTGAATACAGGATAAAGTGGTATAGACGATGAGTGAGTGAGTGAGTGAGTGAGTGAGTGGGTGGTCTGGAATGATCTCAATCCTGATTGGTCAGAAGAATTGTTAGTGAAATGTTTAGTGATGCATACCTCCTGTCCCGATTTATGGTTGGACTTTAAACAGATCTTTCTGCTCGGTCCTGCAATGGCTTAAGTATTCGTCCCACTTTAAATGCCTCCATATTTACACCTAGGAAATTATGTCATGAATTAGGATTTAAATAAATACTGGAAAGTCTTAAACACCTTCACAGTCATTCTAGATCCACACTGACTGTCTCATCGGAGGAAAAAAATAAATCCAGAATTCAGAAGAACCATTCAGACACGTCCTACCCTGGTGTTCAGGCCAGCTACTAGACGAATATTACTTTGGTGCTCACACTTGTTCTTAAACCGCTGTTAAATTTTGTATGTCCTCTGACCATATTCTGTTATTCTGCACATGAGGGAAAACCTCCAGATAACAAGTGGTGTTAGTTATACGGTGTGTGGGGAGAGGAGAACTGCGGTCTCAGCACTGTAATAAATCCTAATCCTTGGTTATCTGCTTAACCTAGAATCTTAGCGCTACGTCCAAGATAAAATAACATTTGAGCTTGTTGGTTGAAGCACATTCAATTCAAAAGTAGAACTTTAGTTTTTTCACAGTTTCACAAAGTGCCTTTAAGGCTTAAAGGAAGGGATATATGTAGATGTATATATACATATTTAGAATTCCATAAGGGTGCAGTAAAAGCGACACGATTTGAATGTCAATGGCGAAATGAAGTCTTGATGGCCTGTGAGAAATGATGCATTTTATACAGCCAGCTGAGGCTTACTGTTAAAGGGAGGTAGAAAAAAATTGCCTGCTTGTAAAGCACTGAAATATAATGAGATACATTATAAAGCCTCATAATAATAGATTTTGCAGCCTTCTCCTTAACAATGCACCAGCATGGGATCCAAGGACGCGATATGGCTTACGCTATAACACCCAAGCTATTAATTTGAGGTACTATTGTATGGTTATGACCTGCATGTTGTGAGTTTAAATCCCAGGAGCTGACAGATAAAATCTGATGGATCCCTGGACACCTTTAACGTTTAGATTAGAGTTCAGTTCAGATTCCTTGCTTATTTTATATATATATATATATAGTTTAGTTCCTTAGAGACCTGGGATGGTGCCCTTAAACAAACACTCTTTGTCATTTTAATATGTATCTTTATCCCATAAAGTTGCACCATTGGTCAGGTAGTTGTAGGCACTACTGTATGTCCTAGCACCTACAGGGTCGAAGGATCAATTCCTGCCTCGGGTCTGTGTGCATGTTTTCCCTGTTCTTGCTGTGTTTCCTTCATATTATCCCACAGTACAAAGCAGGTAAATTGCCATTTCCAAAATTGTCTGTGGTGTGGGTGGGTGTGATTCACCTCATGCTCTAAGTCTTCTAAGATAGGCTCCAGGCCCCTATGATTAAACATCATAGAGGACCTACTGTATAGAAGAAGAAGAATGATTGTTCAATACTGTATGTCTAAGGTAGTTTTCTTTGTCATTAATAATTTAGCTATCTATTCTTATATTACAAATTTAAAGTTCCCATATTTTTCTCATTTTTTTAACAACATTGGTCTCAGCATGTCCCAAATTGTGTCTGTTAATGCCTTTAACCGATGCATTTTTTTTACTCCCTTTATTTTTATTCCACTCCTTATCCAAATGTGGTGTTTTAGTGTCTATATAATTCAGCTACTGTTGAGCCACGCCCCTCCACAGAGCAGCAGAGCTGAGCAGCAACCTGGAGCAGGGTTTCCTCTTATCACACTAGGGTGAAATCTAATTGTCTTGCTTAAACCCTGGAATGTATTTTCTCACTCTTCTCTTCTGGTTTGTTCACACAATGGAGATCCATGTGATTGTCTAAAACTGACTAAAAAGTGAACAGGTGTCCTAGCCGCATAACGGGTGTCCGAGCTGCACAGTAGGTGCCCTTTAAACAGAGAAAATAAGCTTCTCCAACAGTCAAGAATCAGACACTGAGGAAGGTTAAGCAGAAGTTGAACAACGGGCTTCATGGCAGCTGCCACATCATACACTAGCTCTGTATGATTCTGAGTTCAGGGTTCCTGTGTCCACTTGATCGTCCAGTTTCCTTGGCGTGAATGTGTATTGCGCTCCGGATCCATCATGGGCATGACGAGGATAAAAAAAAGAACAAATAAAAAACAATAAATAACAATAAAGCATGCACTGCACTTATTCACTTGGCCGAACAACCAATCAGAGAACTCACCAGGGCCAACTAGTGTTAACGGTGCGTGCAGGAAAAAAAACAGCCGTTTTGTGGTCAAGGAGGCTTGAAAATGACAGTTGCTACTGTGTAAGCACCCTCGGATTTGCTAGGCGTAATGATTTCAAACGAGATGATTATGGTGACCGTGTCAGCAAATCAAGTTGTTCCGAAGGATAAGTATTGCGTTCTATACAGATATGCGGCAGGGTCAAGCCGAGTCAAGTCAAAATCTTTGCGGATCCTGTCATAAGCAGTGTGTATCGGTCTGACAAGAGGATTTGCTATCAGGACAGGGAACAGCAGTGTTGACCCGGGGCACGGGCTAAACCGTAACGCGAGTTGTGCTGTCGTGGCTGAACGATATTGCTGAAATGTGAGCCGTGTAAGTCCCCAAGTCAAATAAATAACAGCGAGCCGAGAGATGGAGCAAGCCCCAGTGGAGCTGAACTAATCCCACTCTTTACCTCAGAGAGAGAGAAAGTATAGAGATCAGACAGTCATCCTGATACACACACTAACATTCAGACACAAATATGGACATTGGCATGCTGACACACTGTGACCCAGAGCTCCCTTTCAAAACACACCGAGAATGGAATTCAGTGTCGCAATCTGTCATTCCCTCCCTCTCTCTCTCTCTCTCTCTCTCTCTCTCTCTCTTTTTCGCCCTCTCCTGTCTACACTTCTCCTTTTCTAGTCTCAATCCTCCATCTCCTACACATTCCTCCTTCCATGACTTTTCCTCTTATAACCAGTTGCTGGCTGTACACAGGAGTCTGCCTCTTTATAGCTGCAAAATGTGAGCCCACGCCCTGCACACCCACCCTTTTCATACCTCTCTTCTGTCTCTCACTTTCTCTCTCAGCTTGGGAAGAATGGTAGTTACTATACGGTATGTGTCTGCCGAACTTCAGCCAGGAATTCCTTATTGTGACTATCTGTTTTAAGAAAAACAAAATTGTGTATATACATTTTTTTCTTTATGTTTTTTCATCCATTGGCCATCATATCATGTATTTAATAATATGTACTGTAGATATCACATGTACTGTTGTATTGCAGTCCTGTTGAAGACTTTAAACTGATGGGTCTAAAGATGGTGATTAATTTCCTATAACAGCAGCTTTAACTGCACTGTAGCTCAGGCTTCAAAGCAAATCAAAAGTTCATATTTAATGAATTTGATCTAATTTTTTTCATTATTTTGATACTTTTGTGGCAGACGTGATCTAAAATCGATAATAAACAATTTGTGGCTTTGACAATGGAAAGAAAAAAATTATATACTATATAGTTGCTATAACATTCCCTAGCATTAAATATAATTGCTGTATGAATAGATGAAAAGTATGATGTATTGTCGTTTGAGAAATAAAAAGCAAAAATAGAGAAACGTTGAGACAGGAAAACATTAAACTTCTAATCATTTCAATTGTTGATTCGTTCCTTACTGCTAGACATGCTGTAATTTCATCCATTCATATTCCTTGTGCGAATGCCTTTGTAATTCCAAGACATGTAAAAATCCCGCTGCTGTGCCAACTCTTTTTTCTGTCCCTTTGCACTTCAAAATACTAAAGCCCTTAATAATCAACACTGTCAAGAAAATGTTGCGCGTTCTGGTTACATGCTTACATTTTAAACAGAACAAAAATATTCCGTCCATTCATTTTTTATAGCGCTTATAAGGTTTAGGGTCCCCGAGGCCTCGAGTTTATTTCAGGGAACGCAAGGCACAAGGCACACACTTACAAGACCGATCATCCCATGTCAGGCAACCTACAACATACAGTATGTCTTTGGATTGTTGGAGGAAACCAGATTTCTCAGTATCCGAGGTGAAATTTGAACCCCCAAGATGTTGTTAATGGAAGTTGAGAACTTTTTTTTTTCAGTGTTTCTCTGCTAGAGAAGAAAGAGACCTTGTGATGTCACTTGTGTCCATATTATAGTTAGGAGAAGTTCTTTTTTTATTTCTTTTTAAAACATGCCTGCAGGCTGAAATCCTCTGGCTAAGAGCACTTGGACACACGCAGGTATCGTTTTTCCAGCTCGGGTGCCAAATGTTGGCACAAACGTGTCAGTGGGATTTCGGGAAACAGTAACCGCTGATAAGGCACTTGGAGCTGGATAGTAAACACACTCTTGATAAGGGTTTTCGGTTCTTTATAAATATTTAACTAAAACAGCTGATCACATGCATTATAAGTCATTACGGGTCGTGTTTGGAGATA
>JAQMYK010000018.1:4806241-4819816 GCA_030014345.1 Clarias buthupogon | reverse complement strand
AGCAGACAGAGCAGAGTTTCTGTGTGTTTGTTTGGGAACCTGAGAGGAGGGGGGCAGTAAAGCCGAGAGAGAGTGTGTGTATGTGTGTGTGTGTGTATTGGTGTAAGTGAATGAGCGCACACACACACACAGACACTCGCCTTTACAGCCCCCCTCCTCTCAGATTCCCAAACAAACACACACACTCTCTGCCTTACACACACACACACACACACACACACTCAGAAATTCTGCAAGCACTAAGACCCAGCAGGGGAGACGATTACCTACAATTCCGCAGCGCAAGAGTGAGAAAACCCGTTGGCTCAGTTGTGATGACGTGACGCAAGGTGTCAAAACAAGAAGCGCATGCGTGATACATTATACTCGGTGCTCGTAAACCAAGACAATGCTTGTTTTTCAAGTCAAAATTTATTAAAAATCTTTGCTTGTCTTGCGGAACACTCGCAAACCACGTTACTCGTAATCCTAGGTTCCACTGTATACGGTATCATGGCATTTGTGCACTTCAGGGAAAAAAAGTCAAAGAAAAGACTACTCCACTACATCCTACAACAAATATCTACACTTCCTACTTCACTACATTTGTGCATAGCATTGTGCACAGTGATGTGTAGCATAGGTTATGAAGCAGTGATATCGCCACCTGCTGACTGTGATTCATCATCGTCGTTATTTTTGCCTTCCTTGCTGAATCATGTAGTAGGTGTTTGAAATCTGTATTTTATTTTCACAAAATTAAAAAAACAGCAGTTTTCAAGCACAGACAGAGAGAGAGAGAGAGAGAGAGAGAGAGAGAGAGAGAGAGAGAGAGAGAGAGCCTTGGTTACTAGGACTTAAAACTTACAGTGCGCTAATACAAGCTCAGTATTTTTTACAAGTACAATTGTAAATGGACATTTTCTACTTTTATTTGTGGAATATTTCACCTGGGATGATTCTACTTTTGCTCAAGCACATGATTTGTGTACTTTGTTCACCACTGTATATTATAAACAATATGGATAGCTAAATAACCTGTTGTGCATTTCATTTATATAATAAATAATAAACTGTAGATATATAATGCTATGATATGAATTATATGCTATGATATATAATTGATCATAAAATCCCTGATTCAATATTAGCAACGGATAATAAAGCATAAATCATATGCATGAACTGTAATGTAATAATCATAATATATAATGCTTAGATTGTACTGAATACATTACAACGTTGCAATTTGTAGTATAATATGAACTTACTGTGACCTTTATAGTCACATATAAAACATATAACATTTGATTTTTATAAAGCTTTCTGACACAAATACATTAGATAGGAGTAACCTCTGTCCCAGAATTTTCCCAACCCAGCTCTGAGAATGTTCTGTTATGGTGTGGCACATGGACAAAATCTTTGTGTGGGAGTTACTGCGAATAGATCAGGATGCCTGAAAGAGCTCAGCAAAGCTGGCATGTGTGGAAATGTCAGCTTTTAGAGATCTGAAAGAAAACACTAGAGTTGAGTTCCATTGGCTGACGGGGTGAAACCCAGTTCCAAACAAGGCATCATCTATGCAAGAGGTGAAAATATACTAAAATCGAAGTACCAGACTGAGAGTCTCTTTCAGGTCTGTCCAGGCAACTTCAATTAAGCCTAACCACAAAGTGTGTATATAGTATGCACTGTAGCTAGTTATGGTTATCCGTTGCCTTGTTTCTTCACTGGCGCAAGTTTATTTTCCTCTATAATTCTGTCTAGCTCGCCAAGCTCCCGGCCTGCCTCTTGACTTTCACTCTTCATTACCACCTCATCCCTTACATCCATCTCCAGCATCAGCCCTGCCTCCAAGTTCTGCGGGCTTTTGAAGCCTCCATGCCTTCCTCAAGAGGCCGTGCCCCTGATTCCACCGCCAACTACTAAACCACAGCTGCCAGTTTTCCATCATTTTCATTGATGCTGCTTTTGAAGCTCTTTTGGTGGCTTGGAAACCACTTAGCAGTGCTCACAATTTTAAACCTTTCACAATTAGGGCTCTGTTCCGCTTTCCTGTTCTACACAAATGGTTACAGGTTATCATGATTACAGGAAATGGGTTGGCCTGGACTGAAACAGGAGTCTTGACAAACAATTTTTCACACTACTTTCATACTTGAGTCCACACCCATGACCTCGGGCTTGTTTTTTTTGTTTGTTTTTTTTTGGAGCAGTTTACAATCACAGGTTTCCAAAAATCAACACATCACAGTGAAATTCCAAAATGCATATTAGGTGAACATGTTGGGCATGAAAATAATTAACATTATTATTATTCATCATTATTATGGGGCACTGGTGGGTCAGTGGTAGGTTTCTCACCTGCTATGTGGAAGGCCTGGGTTTGATTCCCAGCTGCTGGTCCCAAGCCCATGTCTGGTGTAAAGACTGTGCCAGGTTGTGTGTGGATTGGATGGTCCACTGTAGCAAACACTTTATGGGAACACCAACAGCAACATTACTGTTGTACTAGATGGCACTGTGTCAATTTTAAAGAGAAAGCTGACCAGTTTCTAAGTAGCTGTTTCAGAATGTGAACTAAGCTATAAATCTTTAATTTTCCACTTATGTAAACAATATTTAGCTTAAATGCAATAAGAAGCACCTTTAAGTTCCCTGTGTTTTCAGCAATAGTTTTTCAATCTTCCCTCTTACTCTAGAACAACTTTATTCTGACATGACAAAAGTACAAATTTATAAGTAAAAAATATATAACAAAAATCTAGTGATTATTAAATTGGTTAAGTTATTTTACTTAAAATATGTTAGAAAAAGCTCCATGTTACATTTAACCTGACCTTACAATTTGATAGAAAAAGAAAAAAAAATCAATGTCAAGCATTAGAATCTTTTTTACAATGCATTTTTACATCTTTTTTTATTATTATAATTCAATAATAAATAATTAATCAAATATACACTTTTGTGTCTGAAAGATTATGCCATGCATTTTTAATAAAAGAGGTTATTTTGCTTTGTTTCATAGCCTAAAAGGCAAAAATCTGGAATTATGAGAATTTTCGAAGGAAAGATGTACAATTTTGTTAGCTGAAACTTATCAAACTGATCTCAATCCTCTTCTAATTAGCTAAAGTTCTACTGAGAGTAATTGTGTTAGAATATCTCAAACTGACGTTTAAAATCCTGGAACCAATTTTACTTATATAAAAAGAATAAGGGCTCGAGACGCTCCAGGAAACGGACCCAAAATTTTTTTTGTAAAAGCGGCCTTAATTGCAGATTTGGCCCATTTCAGCTCAGGCACAGCAAGCGTCCCTCTGGACTGTTCTTTCTTTCCTTGCTGGTAAATTAATGCAGGTTCCTCTGTCATGTTTCTCATTTAGCATTTTTTTCTCTCTTTTTCCCTCTCTATCCAGTCCTGAAGCCTAATGACCGATCAATCTCGGATTGATTGACTGACAGGCAAAATCTTGCTGGCGTAAAGCAGTAAAAGACATGTTTCTCCCTTTAATGGTTATGTAAGCAGCGTTATTTTCATTAGTGTTATATAAAGAGTCTTGTGGCAGTGTGAAGTTAAACTTCACAGCGCAGAGTGTGGGCAGCTTTTAATGCTGATGTTATTCAGTATGTTAGCGGTGTGCAAATTGGTCCTAGAGATCTGACTCACCTAAGAGGGAAGAAAGATAGCGCTGATTAAATATACACTGTAAATCTCAGGTATTGAATGTGAATCTCAGCCTGTCTTTATAAACCAAGCTTGGACAAACATTAGAGTGTGACAGCTTAAAGATGCATTAGCAGTATTTCTGAAAAGGAGTTTTAAAAAAATCTGTAACAATTAAGTAGCAGGCCTAAACAACAATTTTATGTGTTTTTTTTTTTTTTGTTCTACTCCTGGAAACCTACAGTAGAAGGGCCAAGAGTACCTTCACTGTCCTGTTTTTCTTTATAATGAGCTCTCATGAGCTTTTAAGGTGTTCATATTGTTAGCATCATTAGTTATCTAGAGTGACATGTTTTGTTTTTTCTTAGAAAACATGTCCATAACTGTTTTTCTAAAATAAGTACAGAAAAAAAAATAAAAATGCCTGCTTGATTAGTTATGGAAAAACAATTGGGTGGGGGAAAAAAGAGCTAGTCACTGTTATTCCACTAGGTGCAAAATAGCGCAATAACTCAGGGAACTTTCTCTCGACTGCTCCCGTTAAGGGGTCCCCACAGCGGACCATCTGATCTGCTCACAACTTTACACAGATTTTTTTTTTTTTTACGGCGGATCCCCTTCCTGACACAAATCTTGCATTTTTTGAACCGACACTGCATGGTAGGACTCAAGCTGGGAACCTTAGATCCCAAAATCAACGATCTAGAGCCTTAGCTGCCTAAGCCACCCCATCCCACCCCTCCCCCCCTAACGGACATTATCTTAGATATGCAATACATTCCCATAGTCTTTATATAGTATTTGTTACCCCATAGGCTTGGAGTGTGTTATTCACGTATAAGCCTGCAATTTTCTTAAGAATATACAAATTTTTATTTGAGCCTCAATGACAAATAACATGTTTTAATGGTTTCTTGTTACGATTTAAAGTTGAGGAAGACCAACAAGGCAAGCTAGTTCTTGTTATCACTCACTTACAGCTGTGATAAATACACCAGCATCTCTTTATATCTCTAAGTTTATCAGTTTACCAGAAAGCATAAACTCATCTCATCTGGAGACCTTCCCAATTTTGGAAACTTTACAAATCGCTGCGACTCACATGACGCGTTGAAACCTGTGACCTAAGCCTTAAACAAGGCTTCTCTTGTTTGCATGAATCCTATTTAAAAAAAAATTCCACAGAAACAGATTCACTTACCAAATGTAAGTAAACAGTGTGTGTCCGGAGACACTGTTTGTTTACAGCAACTCTCTATCTCCATACAGGGACAAAATAGTCATGAAAGGAATCCCAGGCCTTATTGGCTCTTATCACATGAGAGGATAAGCGATAAAAGAGAAAGACGAGACAGTGGGGAAGAAAGAAAGAAAGAAAGACAGATCTTCCAGTAACAGAGCTCACGATCGCTTCGTCTTCACCACAGAACAAGAAAGAGAGAGAGAGCGAGAAAGAGAGAGAGAGTGAAAGGAGAAAGGGTGAGATAGATAGAAGGGGAAAGATACGGGTGGCATGAAAAAGGAGCGAGGCACAGTGTAGAGGTGGATGAGCGCATGAGAAGAAAAGAACCCAAACACAAAGGCTCGGGAGATAAAGATCAGCGACAAGCATCTCATCTTCACTTTCCCACTTTTATTTCCCTGCTTCCATTTATTCATTTGACAGACACATTTTTTTTTCTTTATATGTACACTCAAAGTGGTGTATAAATGCACACACGTCGCTGGAGGTTAAGGGTCTTCCTCAGGGACTCAACAGTGACACTTGGGTCCTCCGGGGACATCTGAGATCGGTTGATCTAATTAGGTCTCGCTAATGCCCTCAATTTTAAAGATGTCCTGGATTACTGAGTGTCATTTCTGTGGCGCTCTGAAAGCAGAGCCGTCACCCCGACACGAACGCTAGCGCGCCGCCCGCGCCCGGCTAATGAGAGCGATATTGAAGCGCCACATCCACATAAACAACATTTTATCACTTCCTGTGCTTCTGCCTTAAATACTGAGATGACACAAACATAAATATGGAATGCAACTTGCTGTATTATCATAGCCACTTGAGAGGAGAGGTTAAATGGTCAGATGTAGTTCATAGAACTGGATATCACATGTGTTCTGCGCTTTAATGTCTATTTCCTGTAAATAACATCTGTTTTTTATTGACCATGACTCTCCTCGCCTTTTCTCGCACGTCTTCCATGAGAAGAAATATCTTGACAACCTCAGCATTTACAGGACAAGCTACATCCTACAAAACAATCCTTATTTTTATTTAATTGATTTGTATTTTTTTGCTGCACCTTGTGTAAATGCCTGACCTTTTGAAACATTAATGTTTGTACCAGTTTTTTTTATTCTTTGAAGACATGATCCAAAACCAAACCAGAGGTTTTTCAGTTGAAGCAGTTAGGACATTAAAATAATAAGTGGTATATCTTTATATGAAAAGCATCCAGGTGGGCATTTCCATTAAAATAATTAGCCTTCTGTAAAATATCAGAATTCTCCATAATTATGAAAAAGATTCCCACCTGACCAAACACAAGGAACAAACTATTATGTTCAGTAGAATTCACTAACGAGAACTGTTAGACTGATCAACTTTGAGACAAGTTATTACTTGTTATTCAGGAAAGCACTGTCTGTCTTTTTAAGGTATATAAATAAATTATTATATGCACCTAAAATCTGAACATCATATTTACACACCATCTGCTTAATTTTTTTTTTCTCAAGTTATGACACCCACCACCAATTTCATTCCAATGCTAGCATATGTATGCTCTGATTAATATACAGTACAGTACACTGCCTGCTATTCAATAAGTTGGTATCATCCTCTAGGCCTTATATATGTGTAAAACTTTTATAATTGGGATTGTTTCAAAAAGATTTGCATTGTCTCCTTTATTCACTTTTAAATTAGTTTTTTCTGAGATTATTGTTACCATTCTTATTCCATCCAGTACAGTAACCTCTGTAGTCCAACCAGGGACCGTGGAGGCCAATTGGTGACCATTGTATTTAGGCTAAGGCTCTACAGTAGGTTGCTGGTTTGAGGATCTGAGGATCAGGGTTCGAGCCATACCGTGGGTGGGTTGCCTCACCCTATACTACCCAGCTACTTCATGCATACTTCGTGCTGGTCCCAAGCCTGCATTAAAATGGGGGGGTTGTGTCAGGAAGGGATCCGGAGTAAAAACTGTGTCAGGTTGTATGTGGATTGCATGGTCCGCTGTGGCGACCCCTTGACGGAAGCAGCCGAAAGAAAGTAGTATTTATTCCCATTTTTACAACCGTGGTAGGACCTCCGGTGAAAGTTCACACACTACAGAAATTTGGGAATGCCAATTAGTCTAATTAGCATGTCTTTTGACTGTGTGAGGAAACCTATCAAGCATGGGTAGAACATGCAAACTCCACGCACACAGACCCTGAGGCTTGAATCAAACCCAGAAACTGGAGGTGCAAGGGTAAAGTGCTACATATTACACCACCGTACTGTATTCAGAAATACCTCTCAGCATGTCTTACAGTCCATGAGTGCAGTATCCCTTTTTATTCTGAGTGCTTTTGTTTTAGTTTTTGGTCCTGTCTCTGCCCCTCTGTCTCATCATTGCTGTTTTACCTAACCTAAACACTTTGAATGGTTTGTCTATTTATGCCCTAATTTTCCTTCATGTTATCGAATAGTTATAGTACTTTCAATGTAAATGTGAACATGTGAACATTTCCTTGTAAATATTTTAAGCAAAACATCCTTTTATTCTCTATTCCATTCTTGCTAAATTATGCATGTATGACTCTGACTTCTAGTAATTACAATAAAGTAGACCCAGAGTTTATGCTCTTTCATCCTGCCATAAATAATCATGTTACATTATCATTATATCAATTATCGTCTAACGGTCTCAAAAGTTTTATTTCGCTTAATACCTGTAAAGCAATGGAATAATAATACTTTTAATTTTTTTACTTTTAATGGTTTTTAAATTTTACTTTTACTTTTACAAAATTTTACTTTTAATGGTTTTAAAAAAAACCATACTTTTATGGTTTTAAATTTGACCCCAGTATAGGACTCCTCCAAATGGTTGAGATGTCTCTTCATGGTAAAAGTATCAATATATTTAAATACTGTAATAATATATATATATATATATATATATATATACACACACAAAATATATAAAAGAGATGCTATAAAACAATTCAAACCATTATTATTATTATTATTATTATTATTATTATTATTAGCAGGAGAAGTAAAGATTCACACTGTTTTGCACCTATATGAGTTGTAATTACAGAAAAATTCTGAAACTTCATAAATACATAATGTCATCAGATCAGCTCATGATATTCTTAATATGTTTGCTAATCTCTGAATATTTTATGTCCCATTGCAGCCAATGTTCTCTGTCACGCCCAGCCTGGCCACCAATGCAACAGCACTGGTTAACCCATATCTGGGCCCTGTGTCTCCGGGCCTGGTGCCCACTGAGATCCTGCCCAGTGCACCCGTACTAATGACCAGCACACCTAACGTCCCTGTGCCCGCTGCAGCCGCTGCTGCCGCCCAGAAACTCATGAGGACAGATCGGCTGGAGGTGAGTACGGTTCCATTTCAATTTACAGAAAGTTTAATCTAAATGGTTCTCTCAGGACAAGTAAAGCAGAACACAGTGTATTTGCCATGATTTGCAGTTTGCTTGCAAGTTCCAACCTGGAACCATTTAAACCATGCTTAAAATTTTATATCAACCAGAGTTGATGGCATAAACAAACTTGAAATTTTGGCCAATACAAAAACGGAAAATGTACAAAAAGCATGGCATTTTTTGTCCTTATGATTTTGGTTTGTACACGGAAACTTGAGATGCATCCGAATTTATAAAAACAATATAAAAATGTATTTTGTGTGATAGGTTTCCTTTCAATCAAACTATAAAATTGCTATATACAAAGCTCAACAACAGGAAAATTTGTACACACACAGAAATATCATTTATAAAAGCTACCGTTTCCATTCCATTTGATTTAGCTCTGGATATCCTAAAATGTTCTACAATATGGAGAATTTTCCTATTTTCATTGAGGCTGTTTCGCTTTAAAAAGTGAAAATCAGTACCCAGGTAAGGAACATATTAATCAGAAAAGCAAACAAGAGGATAAAGGTAACTCTGTTGAAGCTGGAGAAATCCACATCCCAGATGGATTAAGCTGTTCACAGATCAGCCATAGCGCAGAGAATCCTCAAAGCTGAGCTTTACAGAGGAGCTGGTTTGGATTCTGCCAGAAGACATGTTGGAGACTTAGCAAAAATGTTTAAAAAAAAAAAAAAAAAAAAAAGTTCTTTCCCACACTAAAGCATGGTGGTGGAAGCATCATGTAGACATGTAACTACAGCATTTTTGTTTGCTTGTCTTATCAAACCCTGTCTTTACCCTGTTGACTTTTGACAGATTCCTTTTGCATGTGACATATTCTTATCATATCCACTAACCTGTAGGTTGTTTACAATTTAGAATATATATTTTTTAATAACCAAGCCCAGAGTGACATTTTCCCAGAACTTTGTCCAATACTTAATCATGAAAATAATTTTAGTATATCCACTAACAAACTCTGGAGCCTGTCAGAAACATATACTTTTACTTTACAGGTTTTATTATTACTTTAACATAGTAACATACAGTAAGTCTCTCCAAGTATATCGCTTAATGCGCCTGCAAAAAATGCAAATTTTTCTCCCTCTCGTGCCCTCTTGTTTCACTCCTCTTACGAACACACTATTTCAGTGTCTATGTAAATAAGGTACTGCTGAGCCGCATCCCTTCAGAGGACTGCAGAGCTGAGCAACAAGCTGGGGGAGGGTTTTTCTACATGAGGTCACATTGGGGGAAAATCTATTCAGCTTGTTTTAATA
The DNA here is from genome assembly GCA_030014345.1 of Clarias buthupogon. Lineage (NCBI taxonomy): Eukaryota > Metazoa > Chordata > Actinopteri > Siluriformes > Clariidae > Clarias > Clarias buthupogon. The sequence continues at coordinate 4,810,241 of JAQMYK010000018.1, read as the reverse complement.
CAAAAATGGAGAAAGAACAAAAAGGAAATTTTTAAAAATTATTTTAAAAAAGCGTAAGTTTGCAAAAAAGATGCCCTTAATGATGGTATGCATTCAAACTAATAATGAATTTGTTCAACTAATAATGCAAAAATGCAACAAAAAAGAACGAAATTTTGCTTAAAAAACTGATCTTCCTGATTCTTTCTACATATTGTTTTAAAGCACTTTAATGAACTCTGTTGAGGCTGGTTACTTCAGTTGTGACAGTAAAACATGCTTATTTTATTTTACTATAAAAAGCTTTTTCTTTTTTCTCCCTCTCTCTGCTTATGAATATATTTTTAAGGGTGGTGCAGAGAAATCCTGGAGTCAAAATGAGGCTGAGGGTTCCCTCTTTCTTAATAAAAAAATAAATAATTCTATGTGGTGGCACAGTGGTGTAGTGGTTAGCACTGTCGCCTTGCACCTCCAGGGTCCGGGTTTGATTCCCAGCCAGGCTCGATTCCTGTCTTTGTGTGCATGGAGTTTGCATGTTCTTGGTGGGATTCCACTGGGTATTCCGGTTTCCTCCCACAGTCCAAACACATGCAGATTAGGCTAATTGGAGTTCCCAAATTGTAGTGTGTGCCCTGTGATGGATTGGCACCCTGTCCAGGGTGTACCCCGCCTCGTGCCCTCTTGTGATAGGCTCCGTGACCATGAATACAGGATAATGCGGTATAGATGATGAGTGAATGAGTGAGTGAGAGAGAATTTCTACATTTTTTCTCCTTCTTAAACAAACTCGCACTGGTCATATCTCAGGAACTGGACATGAAGTGATAAAATGGCATGATAAAGTAACATAATAGATCTTATCGAAGCAGGAATCTTAAAACGGGCATAACTTAAATCACCTAAAATGTGACTTTATGCCTAATTTGATGTGACAGGTCAGATATTTATAGAAAGAAGCTGCCAATGCAAGATTCAAAGGTAACTTAGGACCTTGGATCCTGGAATCATATGGATTTATCTTCTTTGAGAGGAAAAGTGGAGAAAAGAGAAAAAATATATATATTTATGCACATGTGCATGTGATTATGGACGTGTGCAAGTACACATCAACAATTAAAAAAAATAAAAATAAGAAAAATAAGATTTTTTTTAAATGGCCTATCCGACAACTCTGTGTTTAACACGATGTTTGACCTACAAAATCTATTTTATTTTAGTTATTAATTAAATAATACATGTATATGGTTTTTATTATCATTTATTTTAAAATTTTATTTAAAATAAAACTTGTCACTTTAAACAACCTGATAAAATGTCCTTAATCAACTTATTTTAAGTTAAATAGATTTTACACACTACTTTATTTACATATTCTTAATAGAATTCTTTTTATTTTCATTTTATGTCTTACATACTGCATTATCTGTTTTTGTTCTTCTCGAACCCAGTGTTAATAAAGTGCTTAATAAAATAAACCAGATGGACAACCTTTTGGGTACGAGATGGGATGGCACCTGTTTTCTTTAGCGTGTCTCCAAAAACAGAGAACATATGATTATGGACACAGCAAACCAGTAATTTCACTGGAACTCCATTCAGTTCCCATCTGCCTCTAACTCTAAGACTGAGAGGCAAAATAAAAACACATAAGAGGAGAGAGTCTGAAAAATGCCCCTCAGTTGATCTCTCCGTCTCGCCCATCACTCTCCGTGCGCTTTAGCGCCAGAGACAAAGCTGTTTGCCAACGGTGCTAAAAGTGAAGCGGAGAGGAGTCCTCATCTAGAATGCCACATCTCCATAGAGACAAAAACATTTTATTCCTCTGCTCTCTTATTCTTTCTTTCTCCAACACCAACCACCCCCCACCACCCCCCTACCCCAGTTCTGCAACACTCTCGAAAACCTTCTGACCCTCTCCATTGTTTTTATCTGGTCCCCTCTGTCTGTGGATTTCTCTTTCTCTCTCTCTCTCTCTCACTCCATCTCTCAACGTATCGCACCCCCCACCCCCCTCCTCGCAGTGTCTGCCTGACAACAAGGCTGCCTCCGTCTCTTTAAAAAGCAGCCTGAGCTGGAGAGCGATGTGAGTGCCCAGCGGATTTCATTAGCTTTCTGTCGGCCATCAGTCAAACGACGGCGACGTTTATGAATCGAAACCCACAGAATGTCAGGATGATTTCGGATCAAAGTGTCACACGGTGGTCATTTCTCCAACATGCAACAATCATCCTAATAGTAGAGGAGCCAACACGTACAGTTCAGACGTGGCTTTTTATTTATTTATTTTATTCGACTCCTTGCTACAGGGGACACCAGGGGTCAGAACAAGCTGGTTTAAGAAAAGCAAAATCACCGAAGGGGAAAGGACGTGGGAAGTGAAAGAAACATTTTCTTCTGGTTTAGAACTGCTGTAGCTCTAGGCAGCTCTGGGTCAATGTTATATCTACTGTAGGTTTGACATTTGACTTTGAAATATGAATTTGAACTGGCTGTGGTGACGAATATGCTGTTTATTGTTTATTTGATCAGTTTATTATTATTTTTTTTGTATCTGCTTGCCATCATTTTCCTTTTACAATACAGTCTTTTGGTAAAAAAAAAAAAGGACTTTTGGTGTTTTTGCACATAATTATATGAAGGTCAAAAAAACATCTCATCATTAATATGCTGAAGGAATCACGAAATTCATTTAGCATTTTTGGAGTGTCACTGCTCTGAAACTGTCCCCACGGGAAAGTCTTTGAGTTTCTTCGTTGAATGCCGCAATGTAGTTCTACTTTCAAGAGAAACTGACTGTTCATAGCTGTTTAAAGTAAATGTTTTATATGTGTGATGACAAAAAAAAAATAGTTCCAAGGACGTTCCACAATTTGACATGACTATGAAGTGATCAAAAGTACGACTTGTCTCTCACTCACTCACTCACTCATCGTCTATACCGCTTTAGGCCTATACCCCTTTATACTGTATTTAGGGTCACAGGGGGGCAGGAGCCTATCCTAGGAGGTGGGGGGCCAATCCATCGCATGGCACACAAAATTCACACACTACAGGCAATTTGGGAACATCAATCGGCCTAATCAGGCATGTTTTTGGACTGGTCGGGAATCGAACCCAGAACCTAGAGGTGCAAGGCACCGTACTGTCCTAGTATGACTTGTCATTTGTTAATAAAAATTTTTTTAATTATTAACAGATTGTTGTGGTATAAGAGGAATGATACACTTATATAACGTTGTGTCATGACACTTCCCAAGCTGACTCATTGTGACAGATGACTTGGTGTCCAAGTTACATGATGATGATGTGGCAGGTGAACTTTTTTTTTTTTTTTTTAAACAAGAAATAAAAACACCTCTAAGAGTCGTTGCAGTGCAGTAAGGAATGATGAACAACCTGATCCTTAAACGAAGGAAGTTTTAATTGTAATGTATATAACGTTTTATTACAAATTTATCTACACTATTATTAACAATACACATGAATCAGCTTAAACACTTATGTAATATGTAAATGTCTCAGACTTTGTCAAATAGCTCATTTTTATCTGCTGGCCTTGAGCAAATTTAAGTTTTAGAATTAAAACATGCACAATAAAATGATATAATATCTGGAAAATACTGTATATGACAAAACTTTGACAGCTTGTCATGATACTGCATGTAGACTTACTAGACATTTTAACATGTATGGGTTAATCCACAATTTTTTTTTGACCAAAGGTAATTTTTTTAATGAAATCGGAAAGTGAAGTGTAGCAAAAAATGTATCACGTAATAAAAAAAAACTTAAGAAAATTAATAATTGAAAAAATGGTTATGAAGATTATTTATAGCTTTATTTATGTCTTATATACTGTATGTATAATACAATATCTTAAAGCATAAAGCATTATGAACATGTGAACAAAATGTGAAGGTTAATCATCCAAGTCTGTCAGACTTATTCTCTGTGTGTGTGTGTGTGTGTGTGTGTGTGTGTGTGTGTGTGTGTGTGTGTGTGTGTGTGTGTGTGTGTGTGT
>JAQMYK010000018.1:4739291-4754348 GCA_030014345.1 Clarias buthupogon | reverse complement strand
CCCCGACACAAGATGGCGGCGATGTTGACGTATGCTTAGAGGCCCAAGGCGACATCTAGTCAGTATATATATCTATGCCTCATACCCAGTGTTCCCAGAATACCTTTAAAATCTAAAGCTTTCAGATGACCAAATATATTAGCCAATCATATTTCATTTCCTGTTTCTATTTACTTTTTCAACATTATGTTTAGTTTCTAATCACATTATAAACTAGTTTAGCAGTGTTGGCTAAAGCTCGCCAGTCAACTTCGAGGGGCGTTCAAGTCAAACCTGGACTCGTGGTGTCATTTCTGGTGAATGGAGGCGTAAAACTGATCGATAACAATAATAGAAGTAATTAAGTGCTAATATTTTGTCTTGCCGATCTACTGGCCGACTTTCCATTTCAGTATCGCACCAATTGCCTCATGAAGATAATAGATAATAGACCAAAAAAAACGATAATTTTGCAAACTATGAGGATTTGCAAAAGAAGGAAACAGTTTATTACCTGCTAAAGATTTGGAATATAATTTTTTTTAACAATTTGTCGATCTAGTTTAATTTTATAACTGATTATCAAGTTGGAGTTCAAGTCAGTGTTTCAGACGTGAAGCAGGCGGTCCGATCAAGGCCCCGGCATACTGAGAGTAAACCTTCCACCTTCATGATATCCAAGCAATCGTGAAACACTGGATAAGTGCATTAGTGTAGCAGGGGATTATATAGAGAAATAAAGGGAGTTTTTCTGTTATTCTGCGCATTAAAAAAAAAAAGGTTTGACTTGAACGGCCCTCGTATTCAGTTTAGCAGCAGCTGTCTGTTAAATATAATGCGCACAACTACTACTGCATTATACTAAACCTGCCTGTTTGTATAAAAGCCATTGCAGTCACTCAGTAGAACGTGACCAAATGTGCTTAAATTATTTCCCCTCGTTACATCAGACTGCTGACTATTGCTTCATAAAGATCAGATCATACTCCTGCCTGTTTTATATTGTTGTCTCAGGAAACTCTTGTTTTTTCTCTCTCTCTCTCCATCTCCTTGCAGTTTTTGCTTCTCCTGGGCTGTTTCGCACTCTGCTGGTCCCTGTACTACATGCTGGAGATCATCCTCACCCACATACACTGGCAGGGACTGCGGCACGCAGCTGCCAACACAAAAGACGGCCCGTTTGTTGAAATGCAGCCACTGATGGACATAGAGTGGACTTAGAGGCCAAAATGTGTCTCATAGGAAACTGTGAGGACTCATAGCACTCAGGTGGGGGAAGCAAAAAAAAAAAAAAAAAAGACAAACAAACCAGAAAGTCACGTATCTAACGCACCTTAAACCCGAGCCGAACTAGTCCGTGTGTTGTTGCACATCGGCCAGGTCCAACGCGCTCAGTCCTGAACTGTAAGGTGTGTAGCTGTGATGTATATTAGGGTTTCGTGGACCTTTCAGCGCATCCAGCGATGTGCTTTTCGTGTTGGTTCTGAAGCTGCACACTGTTCCACTGGGGCACATCTGGGTCTTATTATGTATTTAAACAATGTACTGGCAAGAATCGAAGTGTTTACAGCAGGAGCAGAAAGAAAATTACTTGATATTGCTGGTACTGTGGATAATTCTCTCTTAAGTGTGTGTGCATTGTGTATGAGTGAACTTTGAATGAAAAGTGTGCGTGTGTGTGTGTGCGTGCGCACTGTTTTCCGATCTGTCTCAAAGAGAAAGAAGAGTTGTATATTTTTATTAAATTATACTTTTTTGCCAGTTTTGTTCTTTAGATTTATATAATGACTTGGTCAGGTTAAACCAATACATAAATTTCTTTTTTGTTTTTTATTTTATTCTTTTCTTTTTTTGTTTTTTTGCCCAAAGTTTTAATCTTAATAATGGGAGCAACGAACAATTAATTTGGCAATACGTGTAATATAGAGATATTTCTATGACAACAGATGCCTTTTGAGACGTGTGACTTTTTACTGAGGTGAAGTGTTTTACTTTTACTTGTTTGACAATCCAAAGACAAAATTATGATCAACAGCTGGTCTGAATAAAGACAATAATGTCGTTATGGCTGAGTCTCTTTTTCTAATTATTACCTGTAGGTAATTACTGTACATGACCCATACAGTACCAGTAGGATGGATGCTGATATTGATACTAACATGATATTATGTTTGGAAGGTGGAACGATATGAGATTATTTTTCCATCAATTGCTTGCATTGAATACAAAAAAGTGAGTTGTGGTGACTAAAGTAACACAAAATATACAGTATATTATGCCAAAATCCAGGGTGATTAAGGAGGGCAAGCAGTAAGGGGTTAATAAATTATTGATTTCTGGCTGGAATACAGAATTACATCATTGTGTCCCCTGCCATGTGATGCGTAGGTGACATACATGGGGCTCACCGTCTGTGGCCTCATGTCAGAGTCACACTTTTTCTCTAGCCACATCTTCTCCCAGGCCATTGGTGGGAATTTGACCAAACCTTCACATTAGACTTTATTAGGATGCATGTTACTGTAAGTAGGCTGGAGATTCATGTCTTCCTTGGAAGACTCATAAATTGTGTGAAAATTATCATTTTATCAGCAGCCTTTAGTCAAAATGTTCTTTCTACTGTAGACAATCTTCATCTTTACGGAATCCTCCCACACGCCCCTAAATTAAGTAAAGTTATCCGAATGTAGAGTACTACATATTGAATGCTCTCTCTGAAATAATATTTTAGGAAAATAATATTTTTAGTTAAAAGACTAGTTCATAGTTATAGGGAAATAAAAGTCAGAAGTCTTTGCCAGTGGAAGTGTGCCTAAATAGAAGGTCTAATTCAATGGTCGTTGCTAAGATTTAACAACCTAACGGTATATCTAATTAATCTGGACTGATTGTCCTCATGCCCTGCGATGGATTGGCACCCTGTCCAGGGTGAACCCCGCCTCGTGCCCTAAGTCTCCTGGTATATGCTCCAGGCCCCCGTAACCTTGTATACAGGATAAAGTGGTATAAACGGTGACGGAGAAAGTGTCCTCAAACAAGAAGCATTTCACTGATAATAAAGAAAGAGAAATAAAACCTCCTTCTTTAGACATCTTTTAATTAGACAAAATACAAAAATACAAGGCTGTTCCTATGCGGTGTCTCAGATAGGGAGTGGGCGGGTGGACAGCCTTACATTTTAGAAATTAAAATTTTCCAATAACTTGTTTCAGCATACCTTTATTTGCATTAGAAGGTTGACCAAGTACAGGTTCGCAAAAATGAAAAGTTTTATCACAGACGTCCAAATGATTAAAATCTTCTGTCAGTCAGTTACCTCCTTTATTACATTGGTACTAAAATCACTTAAACCATCAGGGAAAAATTGAAAACAAACTATCATCGAAACTTTATCAAATTTACATCTTCCGTGTGCTGTATTTTAAGGATTCGTTCAAAGTATTTCAACAACTACTTACTCATTGTCCCAAGATGTACAACAGAAATATTGGTTTGTTTCCTGTTTTCGTATGTGAGCTGTGAATGAGCACATGAGTGTGTATGTCCTTATGCTTTTGGTAAATGGTTAGTTTGATAATTTGGCACATGTTTAGAGTGGTATAGGGGGACTGGAAACGGGTAGATGAGGTTTAGAAGTGAGTGGATTTAAGGGTTTAGGATCTGTCTGGGTCTACCGTAGCCTGTCATGCCAGCTTGGGATGCCCCTTTGTTGGAACCCATTTGCAAGCCGATAACGTTCTTCCCCGATTTCAGCTGGTCGTCGGAAAAGTCCCTCCGGTTCTCCTGCGCTTTCCTGTAACAGGCAGAGGACAGCAATGCTGGACACATCTTCATGCATAAATCATTATACAGTAAACACAGATGTATATATTTACATACACTAATGCAGGAACGCTGATGCTTTCAAGTTTGACGTTTCTCAGGAATGCCTTAAAGGTTTAACGTCGAGCAAGTTTTCTGTTTTTGAAGAGGTTTTAAGCTAAACCCCTATATAAATCTTTTAATATGCATGGTGATGACTATAGCAAGCCAGCAAGTTTTGTTTATTAGTTATGAAGGAATAATATAAATTGTCACATGTCCCTTTTCGTCACTCTTTATTTAAGCCAGAAGCATTAAAACCCAAGAAAAAACCCTCAAGACTAGTACTGTGTATGATCCCCTTGTGCTTCCAGGGCAACTCTGGCCCCTCAGGGCCTGAAAAAAAGACCTCTGGGGATGTGCTGTGGTGTTTGGCACCGAAACGGTAGCGTCTGATCCTTGGGTGTTTTGGGGTGTGGGTCAGGCCTCCAAGGATCGGACTTGTTTGTCCGGCACATTCCATGGATGTTCAGACGGATTGGGCTCTGGAGAATTTGGAAGCTGGATCAACAACCTTGAACTCTTTGGCTGCTAAGACTCAGCCACGGCAGGCTGTGATGCACTGGGTATTCTGATACCTTTCTATCATGGCCGGTATTGTTGATAATCATTGTTAATCGATTAACGTGGTGGTGATGTTAATGTGATGTAATGTCATTGGTGAATATTGCAGCTACTCACTTGAAGAACCAGTCGGGGTTACCACGGAACGTCCCGTCGTCCTTTGTGACTGCAATGCTGCCAAGGGCCATCAGTGTTCTTTGCACTGCAGCCAAATCTTTTCCTTTAAGCACAGAAAAGTAGAGTTCTTACTTTGGTACAAGCAGATAATTAGCTTCTGATAACTTCTGGTGCATCTGCTGGTGGGACTTCATCTTGGTGAACCGTATTACGAACTACATATTAATTGACTCACCCTCCCAAAGGTCGACAGTTTGGAACATGTCGGTTTTAGTCACGCCATATGCCTCTGCAGCATTAAGGAACTGAGACACCTGCTCCATCTGTTTGAAGGCCATTGGTGAGCTTTGGATCTTTTTTACGGGCTTGTCTCCATCATGGAGACTGTTGATGAGCTCGCCGAGGACCTGAGAGACACCAAGAAAATGATTAGAAGTGTTGGATTTTACACAATAGTTAATAGCATCGGGGGCTTTCAGTTTAAGCATGGCCAATTACCGTTTGGTACAGCAGCTAGGCATTCTCTTTTATGTAAGAGTTACCAATCTGGGAAAGTGATGGCATACTGTTACTTAACATGCTTGGAAGAAACACCTCAATTCTGGTGACTGCGATTTGCTGATGTCTTTTCAATAGGAGAGACAGGTTCCTTCTGAACCAAAGAGCAGGGGCAAGAGTGCTCTCTTGTATTTGGTTGTCTATAGAGTCAAACTTTTTTTTCTTCGCTCAGTTTGTCCAATATACTGTGTAGTCTATATTGTGCCATGAATACTAAAGTTTCTAGCACAGAAGGAAACATAGTAAGGCCATTTTAACAATACACAAATTTTCGCTACAAACTGGCTTCCATCCATAGCTACTATTATCATCTCTTGAGTATCAACCAGGTCTCCTGATTAAGGCCTTTAAACCCATAGTAATAGCATCCTGGATGGACTTGACATCACTCACACATCCGTCTTTCAGCCATTCCTGGAAGCCATGCTTCCCATCTGCAGGCTTCCCCACTCCAGAACCGCATTGGGCCATGATCCACTCCACCAGACGTTGCTCAAGCTCGGGGTCATACTTCTTATCAATCTTGTCCTGTACCTGGCGACTCAGTCCGTACGATGGGCCTTTGTTGGCCATGGCTGGGGTTCCCTGCTCCAATAAAGAAAAAAAATAGCAAGCAAATGTTAATTATGATTAGGAAAACAAATCTGCTGCTTTCTAGGATTGGTTCTGAGCTTATCCTGTTTAAAGTTGGAGTTTGACTTACTTAACCAATAGTATGAAGCTTAAAAGAGAAAAAGCGAAGATTCCAGTACAATTTCTTCTTGATATCAAACTTACCTCACACTGCATCATGAAAGTCAGTTAAAATTGCACTGAATCTAAATAGTATAATCAAGTATTTGCACATTTTAAACTGGTGTGTCATGAGCAGTGTCCTAGTCTATCATCGACTTCTTTATAAACTTATGACTTTAAGCCACAAGCCAATCCCAAACCAGTGAAAAACAGCCAACAACCAGTATTGTGGATACAAGCTGCCACGTAAAGAAATCAGCGCAATTGTGACGTCATCATACAAATTTATTCCCAAGTCATGCATAGAATTAAGCCAATTTCAAGCAGCCTTTAAGAGTCATCATCCGAACACAGCTGATTTTTTTTTTCAAATAATTCTTGAAAGAGTTAACCAGAGCTGAAGGACTGTGACTAATGAAGCTCTAAAGGCTGCACAAGCACATTTGTAATATTCTCAGTGCCAAGCCCACACACAATAGCATCGCCATAGAGTCAGCAGCACGGTCACCTGTGCTGCCATCTTGATGTCTGGACACCACCACGCTCTGGGCCTGGAGGTTAGAGGTAAGGCAAGAATAAGCAAGTCAAACTGTTAAGAGATCGTACACACCCTGGTTAAGAGATAAAACACTCAACAACTTTGATGTTGACGGGCACAGTGCACGACATCGATCGACACCTTCGCTCTCCAGAACACACACAGGAACTCCACCTAATGAAATCCCTCCCATCCTGTCCAACTCTCTACTGTAAGCATAAAGCCATGAGACATTGACATTGTCCAATAACAGCATGTCCTTCCCAAGGTTACACTGGTTTTTTTTGTTTGTGATATGTTTTTTTGTTAGTGATATGTTCCTGTTATCACTTAAGCTATAACAGCTATGTGTAGCATAACTTTGCTTCTTACAAAAGTACTAAAACTGGAGACTCCTTCCATAAATGTGAACACCAGACCTGCATTATATTGTATGAAATCCCAAATTAATGAGTTGAGTATATACCTGTATAAAAACCTGTGTTAGCCTCGCAGCTTGCACTGTTAAACAGGATGGATAACAGTGGATAAAGGATCAAATTCCTTAATCTCTTTAAATTCCTTTCCTGCTTTCTAAATGCAAATTCCATCACATTTCCCCCCCAACGTTGCCGCGGAGGAATCCGTGCAGAAAATTCTAGTGCACTGACCTGTGGAGTGACTGAACACTTGGAATGATGTAATGACATCATCTCTGAATGGCAGCTGGAATGCTAGGGGTATATCTTCCATGCCTACTGCTCAGTTCTACTACTTACAGTAGCTACTGCTCGACCATTTCAGGTATTTCTTCCAGGAACGGTTCCTTACAGCGATATAACAGGAAAAAAAACGACTTTTGGTTGAGAGTTGGTTTCATGGCGAAACTGAAGAAGCTTTAAAACGCTTGTATGGCATCACAGAGACGTGTTCTAGATTTGGATTTAGACTTCCTGATTGCATCTGTTGATGCGCAAGGTTCCAGCAAACCATCCAAGATAAATCTTTGGGGGTCTGGTTGTAAAGCGTTCCAAGGTTTACTTTAACAAGTGTCTTCTGTATACCACATGTCTAGTGGTGATGACTGAGTGTTTGAGAGCCTGTGAGCCTATGTGTGTGTGTGTGTGTGTGTACAAGAATCAGCACTGACAGTCAATAAATTGGAATGAGCCTTGGTGGTGGATGAGCTTCTGGTTAGGGCCTTTTATGGCAATTATTTGTATTTGTGATGAAATGCTGTAGACAGCTAGAGTGTGTTACAAAAGTAGCCGAGCCAGAGATCTGCCATGGTTGCCTGCGTCGTACATTTAAGTCTAAAATGTCAAGAAGTACAGGCTTACTTTAGAGTAGAGCAAATGTGGTTCTAATTCACAAAAAAAAAAAACACACATCCAGTACTTTTTTGTGGTTAACCATCTAGACTCACTGGAGTGGAATTCCAACAATGTACCATAGTTTTGCTGTTTGTTTGTTTGTTTTTTTCTATAAAAGTCTTCAGTAGCTTTTTAAATCATGTCACAACAGCACAACATGATGTCAGACTCCGAAAGTACTTGTTAGCAGACTTGCAAAAACGTTCAACACATCACTTTGACCAATCTGGCTTTCTTAAAATTCTCATGATGTCACCCGATCCACAAAGTCAAAAACTTTCATACACCAGAATCTCTGTATTTGTTTGTTTTTTTTTTTAATAAGAAAAAGAAAAGACATACTCACTGTGTATGAGATTTAGGATGAAGGTCCTCCGCACGGTTCGGAAGGAGCGTGTGTTAGGAAGTATGCGCGTGTGGGTCTCTGGGCGTGGGTGTTTTATGCAGCGCCAAGAGAGTCCTCCCTCTGAAAAGAGCAGACTTAAAACAAGGAGAGCTGCAATGACTTCACCATTAGAGAACTAGCCACTCGGAGGATGGAGAGAGTGAGAGAGAAAAGGAAACCGTGGCCTTAAAAGGACATGGCCTTTTTCCTCTAAGCCTTCCTCTTCAGCAGGCGCTCCCTCCCTCTATCCACATTGCACTTTACCTCTTTTTTTTTTCACCTCTTCTGTTGGAAGAAGGGAAGCCTTATTTGGGAAGAGGTCGGGAAGTAAAGAGGACTGCAGCCAAGAGGCTTCTGGTTTGGTCATGGAGAGGAATTCTCGAAATACCACACCGCACCACTTCATCGTCTTACGCCAGGATGGAATTAAGAAAGACGAGGCAGGCATGTACGGCCTGGGATAGAAGGAAAGTACGGGTAAAAAAAAAAAGGCAGAAAGGGAACATATGAAGGCCGCAGAAGAGAATCAGGAAGAGGGAGTTGCAGAAGGAAGAGAACGTGTGAGGAGATCCATGGGTGAGGAGAAAGTGTGATTTATGTTATACAAGGAAAAATGGAGGGAAGACTGAAGACATGATTAAGATGAACGGTAGGTGACTACTGTTGAGACGGTTGCTAACAAGACCATTTATGTCCACGATACTCCTACCTTGTGCAGTGATGAAGAACAAGTAAGAAATGCATTCCAATATGCTGGAATTTCACAAGTAGAAACTTTTGGTTGCAGGGAGGCAGAAACGAAACTCATTTCGGAGAAAAACAAGAACATAAAATCAATCAAAGACCATTTGGAGTAATGTTCAAAACATTCCCCTGGTGCTCCCTCCCCAGAGTGGCTGAAATTACTCATCATGTGACTGCGACTTGGGGATATAAATGGCTTGACGTTAAACAAGATAAGAGTGACTTCCTTGACTTCTGTCATTAGAGTGACATGTCATGCTACTTAGCAAGGAAACTGTACATATGAGATATGAAAATCTCATATTCTAGACAAAAAGTGCAACAACAGCAGCTGGAGAACACTGACAGATGGAAAGCAGTTGTGCAGATTTACCCTCAGGACCCGAATGCTTGCCATGAGTCAAGTTACCACATAAACTTTGTAGTCATCTAATTTCAGCATGTTACTCCTTTCCACTTGATTAAAAGATCAAGTTCAGATATTTATCCATTCGATCAAGCAGTTAACATCATCCATCTATTCCTTCATTCAATCATTCATTCATTCATTCACTCAAGCAACCAAAAGAGTAATCATCTGCATATCCATTATAAAGAACATAATTTGTTTATGCAAGTAAATATCCATCTATCCATTCATTCAGGCAATCAACTAACCATCCAACCATTCATTCATCCATTCATACACCGATCAGCTGTACTACAAACACCACTGCCAAGTGAACAACATTGATCACCAATTATATACCAGTAAACTGGTGACAGGATCATGGGCACCCCGAGGCTCACCCTTGCCCGCAGGAACCAACGTTCAGCCCATCCTCTCCGATGCAACAGAAAAGCCAATGCAACACTAACCAAAAACAAATTCAATGCTGGTCCTGATGAAAATTAAATGCACTAGAATACCCAATGTACCATACTGTAGGTTTGGCAGCCTTGGGGTCTTTGCCTGTCGGGCCCTGTGTGTGGCAGACAAAGACCCCAAGGTTGCCAAACTGGACTCCAAATTCCTTATATCTACTGAGGCCCCACTGACCTGGTGCCAGACACCACAGCACACTCCCAGAGGTCTTGTAGAGTCATGTCCCAAGGGGCCAGAGCTGCCCAACTGGCACAAGGGGAACCCAAATCTCTTCATCCATCTATTTATACATACATCTGCACACTCATCTATCCAAGCATACAATCAGGCAAACATCCATACATACATCTGTACAATCAACCCACTATACATCCATCCCACTATCACTATTCATCAATTCATCATTTATTGATTCATCTATTCAAGAAAGCATTAAGAAAATCTGTCCAATATTTTGAGCCACAAGTTACATTATACATGTACATGTACTGTATATATACAGATCACATTATGACCACACATCACCAAACTCTTCCTACAAAATTGGGAGCATGGATTTGTCCAAAATGTCTTGGTATGCTGAGCATTAAGAGTTCCTTTCACTGGAAGTAAGGGGCCGAGCCCAACTCCTGAAAAACAACCCCACACCAGCGCAGGCCAGACCTTGAGTCCTGATCTAAACCCAGTAGAACACCATCGGGATGAATTAGAGCGGAGACTGCGAGGCCAGACCTTCTCAACCAACATCAGTGTCTGCGCTCACACATGCGCTTCTGGAAGAATGGTCAAAAATTCCCATACAGTAAACACATTCCTTGTGGAAAGCCTTCCCAGAAGAGTTGATGCTGTTATAGCTGCAACAGGTGGACCAACATCATATGGATTCAGAATTGGAATGTTACCGAAGTTCATATGCATGTGAAGGCAGACAAGCAAATACAATACAGAGGCATCATGGTGGTGTAGTGGTTAGCACTGTCGCCTTGTACCTCCGTGTCCGGGTTCGATTCTCGGCCAGACTCGATTCCCGTCTTTGTGTGCATGGAGTTTGTATGTTCTCTCCGTGCTTGGTGGGTTTCCTCCCGTTACTCCAGATTAGGCTAATTGGCGTTCCCATATTGCTCATAGGCTGTCCAGGGTGTATCCCGCCTCGTGCCCTTAGTTTCCTGGGATAGGCTCCAGGTCCCCTGTGACCTTGAATCCAGGATAAAATGGCATAGACGATGATGACACTATAGAGAGGTTAATGCCACTACATATCCATCCAGGGATTATGGCATGACATGAAGGAATAATTAACCCAAAAATATCATATTTACTATTTTCATTTTAACCCAGATGGTATACTTACCTTGTTTATGCATGTATTGTGTATTGAGAGGCAATATTCTTTTAAATGTATACTGCATTTTGGAATCAATGTCATTGCCATGTCATCATCTATACAGTAGGTTTACAATTACATACAGAAACATTTTCACATATTTTGTACGAATCGAGCTATAGAACTATCCCATTGCAAGAACACAAACCTAGGCAATGGTTTTGCAACCCCAGCCCACTAAAACTTTCTGACTCAACAGCGAGATTTGTCTAGGAAATATTACAGTATGTCCTGTTCAAGCAAGATCCAAAAATCAGCAGTCTGTTTTTACAGGCTCCTTCTGTTACCAAGGAGAGAAGGAAAAATACTCTATTTATTTAGCATGTGACTATACACATTTTTTTTTTATAGCCATGAAAAAGCTGTTCTATTTTTGCACAAACCACAGTTTCTTGGTTCTTGATTCCTGGTCCTTAAACATGATCAACATAAAATTTAAAAAAAAAGAAAGAAAGAAACAGCTATGTTCTTTTCGATCATAAATCTTCTCAGTCTGGAAACAGATGGAGAGAAAGAAAGGCTTGTGATCAAACCTTCTGATGAAACCTCTGAAGAAACTGAAAAACTAATCACACAAATGATGTTCATGATTCAGGTTTAAATGTATAAAGTAGGTAGTCTTTTGTGTACAAATATATTTAAAAAATCAAAATCATACAGAAAGACTATAGTAGATAATTCTGCTTATAACTTTTATGATTATAATGCATTCATGTCTTTTGTTTTACTAAAATCTTACTGGGTGGCACAGTGGCTTAGTGGTTAGCCCATCCAGGTTCGAATCCCCTTCGGGTTCAGTTCCCGCCTCTGTGTGCTCGGTTTCCTCAAGGTGCTCTGGTTTCCTCCTACACTCCAAAGACATGCAGATTAGGCTAACTGGCTTTCCACCAAATTGCCCGTAGTGTATGTGTGAGTGCCCTGCAATGGATTGGCATCCTGTCCATAATATACCTCGTCTTGTGCCCTACGCTCCCTGTGACCCTGTATACAGGATAAAGCAGTATAGACAATGAGTGAGTGAGTCAAATTTAATTTAACTATTCACATTGTAAACATGGAATAAAACACTTGGGGGCATACTAATGCAGAAAAATAATCATCGCCTCGGGTCTGTATAGGTTGAGTTTGCACGTTCTCGGGTTTCCTCAGTGTTCTACGGTTTTCTCCCACAGTCCAAAGACATGCAGAGTAGGCCAATTGGCGTTTCCAAATTGCCCATAGTGTGTGAGTTTGTGTGTGCTTGTGAGGGTGTACCCTGAGTCACCTAGTATGTACTGTATATGTACACGTTCGAGTCAAACCGGGACTAAGTATTCCCTTCATTTTCCTGAGGAGTGAATTATCCACAAGCCCTCTTGGCTGCTCGTATTTGTGGCAGTACAAGTACTCTCTAGGTTTATTGTTGTTTTATGTTCGTTCGTCTTCATCATTCCGCGGTAACCTACTGCATATCGTCGCTCCTGCTGTTTTTTCCCTCATGAAGTCAGTCCTGTGGCTAACCACCAACCTGTGTTTGTGCTCTTTAAGTGTTAGTTGGACAAGTAAAACTTCCTCGCCACTGCCGGAGTATAATAGCTCACAGGAGAAACGGATATCTGTGTCCGTAACAAAATGTCAGCTCAGATTAAACACTATTATCCAGAGGTCTATGAATTACCGCTGCACATGTTACAAGTTACTAGCGGGTCTAATTTTGCTGCGAACTTGAATGTTTACGTCTCAAGCGACATGTCTCCCTGGTTCGACCCTGAGCTCGGGGTTACTGTCTGGGATGTTCTTTACTCTTTCACTTGGGTGTCCTTTGGATGCCAAAAACATGCACAGTGGCTGCAGTGAATTGCCTCTGGATGTTAACGAGTGTGCAAATATTTACATGGCAACCCGTTCGGTGGTGAAGACTCTCACAGTGCTTCCAGTATTTTTGGGGGGCAGACAAACTGCATATCCACTTCAACCGTCTGTCATGAGTGCTTGGTCACAGGTTAATGTTCTCAATGTACTATAGTCTGATTGCAAAACGTGTCATTGTGATTTCAAGTAAGGAATCATAAATCATGCATGTATATTAAATCTTAACGAAAAAGTGAACAATGAGCTAATTTAGGGAAAGAATTATCAGAATAACTTAATTTAAAAACAAAACATTCAGAGTCCTTGCATTTCATGTGACTCGCCCTGTGTGGTTTGAATAAGAGTTAGTTACTGCCATCTATTGGAGGTGAAACACACTGCATGCTGTCCAATTATTTCTGAAACATAATAATTTCCGACAATGACACTTGGGTTTTAACTTTGGAGGTTAAAATCGAATCGACTGCTAATCTATGAGAGGCGTTCAAGTCAAACCGGGACTTTAAATTTTTGAACGCAGTTATGAGAGTTAAATGCTCTCTTCATTCCTCTATACTGTATAATCCCCTCCTACACTAAAGCCCTTATCCCAGTGTTTCGCCAGCCTCTCAGGAACTCCTTGATTGGCCCAAACATGTGAAAATTGCTTGGAGATGAATGAGGTCAGGACTGTACAGGAGGATGTGGCATTAACTCCCATCCGAGTTCCTGTAACGAGTTCCTGTAAAGTGGTGTTGGTGGATGATTGTGTGTACAGTTCCCACAGACGGATGCGTCCCTTGCACAAGCTGGCGACAAGTTATTTGCTAATGTTCAAAGTCCACTCGCTGAATGTTTACGGTAATGACTGCAGTGGGCTCTGAGCCAGCTCAACCAGGATTGTCATTCATGCATGTATGGGGTTCTTTAAAATGTTTGGACCATTCAAATGTTTTACTGTAACTGAGTCTCATCACTGCTTGAAGTCTTCTTTAAATGTCAGTTTAATTTTTTTATGGAAATCCAAAATTGTCTACTGATAGGCTGCATAAAGAAATAATCATACTTCTCCTCACTTCATCATATCATTCTACAGTACATATTTGACAATTGTTAAAACATTTGCATAGTTATCTGATATGCATCTAAATTATAACTTGCATATCTTTTATCAATATTTTAAAAAGTCCATATATACCGGAAGCCCCTGGTTGCATACAGTACAAGTCTTCCAACTCACAATTTCTGATAGTACTATTTAAATTATATTACTATCTCTACTTAACTAATAATAGCATCTAATAATATGCTGATGCAATCTGGACTTATGTGAATAGATCTCAAACATTCTGTAATCCTGTGTACATCACTTTATAATCTGTAAGAGATTATAAAGAGATCACATTTTTAATCTAAAGATCATATTTAAAGAAAAGAAAAGAAAATTTAATTGAATTAAAATTATTTTAAAAACCTTTATGATTTGTAAATGTTCCATAAGCAAAATGAATAATTTATTGTAAATCATGTGCAGTGAAGTGTATGCTATTCCTTGTATTAACCACCAGATGGCGGTAATCTGCAATTAATTTCATATTAAAGCATTCTATCCATTTATCCATCAAGGGACCTCTGTAGTCCAACTAGGGGCCATGGAGGCCAATGGTGTCCATTCCCATTCTCAACATTCACATGCTCATTCACACACTACGGGCAATTTGGAAACTTGGGAATGAGCCTAATCTGCATGTTTTTGGACTGTGGGAGAAAACCAGAGACCCCAGAGGAAACCCACCAAGTATGGCCAGAACATGCACACAGACCCGAGTTGGGAATCGAACCTGGACCTTTAAGGTGCGAGGCAACGGCCACTAAGCCACCACGCCGGCTTTAAAGCATTAAGTCTTTCTGATTCACATAGTAAATAAAAATATGGGATAACCAAATACATTGCTTTTTTTTTTTTTTTTTTTACAATTATGGCGATAAAATCAAATAAAAGAAAAATAGTAATATAAATTCCAATTTAAATAAAGCATTCAGGGTACCATAAAATAAAATATGCCTCATTTGGAGCAGTCCAACTGTGCAGATGGACCCAGAATTCTTAATGAACAAAAATGAAGGGGGGGGGGGGGGGTTTTA
>JAQMYK010000018.1:4717696-4727882 GCA_030014345.1 Clarias buthupogon | reverse complement strand
GCCTTGATTTGCCTGAATTGACAGTGAATAAGGTGAGTCAAACTGTTTATGAAACAACCCAAAATAAGCTTAAAAAAGTATTTTATATCAGGGTTTTGATTATACTTCCATTATCGCAATGTAATTTTTTCCCAATATCGTGCAGCCCTAATCCTAATTATTTTAGTTATACTGATGGATGGGTTTAGTGGTCACAATTATTTTTTTATAAATATTAGTAATGATTTAAGTGAGTCAGTTTTAATGACCTGCCGCTTGAAGCATTGTACATTCAGTTCTAGTTCGTCCCTGGCAAACAGCTGTATGTTTGTCACGATCACCAGATGTTGCTTCTGTCTTTAATCTTGTTTTGGATAAACTCGTTGTTTTTCCTCACTTTGATTTCACCAGTGGAAATTTCTTGTACAAATCCCAAGCTTGTTTCGGAAAAAAAGTTGTCTCTTAAATCAGCGAAAAAAATTCCATAATGAATGACTTGTAACATAATAATGTTTAGAATTAACACACGATTCTAAGTGATTTGCAGTATCTGTAATGAAATACGGACTTGTCTTTAATGAGTATTTCGGTTTCCCTCAATGAAGGTCTTCTACCTTTTAGAAGATTTATCTCTTCTTTCATGTCTACTTAAAAAGAGCGATGCAGTGGCAATTCCTTAAAAAGTCCTTAAGTCTATCCAGATGTCTTACCCTCTCGTCTGTACATTCTGCTGAACCTGAGAAAAGTTCCCAAAGGTTCCTAGTATCATATGAACAGTTGCACTGGTTTGGTTATCATCGCACAGTATAAACATTTAAACGTGTAATCATACTGGCACACGAATGCTCGCCACCTTGATCCCAGCCTTAGTGCTGGTCCTTGACATTTGCACTGTTGATTGAGTGTGACATGAATAGCTCTTTGTATCCACTGTTATTAATATACAGCACTAACATGGAGAATATACTGTATACTGTAATCGCATCTGAAGTGAAGTTTGTTCGAGCGAACATGGCATTTCTCTGGGCATTTCTGTTCTTTCGCTTCAACCACGTTAATTTTCTCGATCCTCATTTTAACACGTCCTTTTCGGAGAGAAGTGATACTCCGCAGCTTGCATCAGATTTGGACTAGAGGTTGGAAAAAGGTCCTGGTTGATCTTTGACAGAGTTGCATTCTTTACCAGTGAGACACACGGCTCGCTGAAGATCGTCCTCGATGCACTTGGGTGCGACTCGCGATGGAGTGCAGCAGAGAGAAATAATCTTCAAATGACTTTGTATTAATTTACACTAGTATAAAAACACCCCATTTGTTTACTTCATTCAAAGATTTTTGAGTTTTTATGACAGATCTGGCACACTTTTTTTCCATAAGGAAGGAATACTGTACATATAGTATTTCCATAAGGAAGGAATACTGTTTATATTAGGGGTGTATCGGAATGCGTATTCTATTTCCTACCATTCAGTACAATACGTTCGGTTCAGCACTCATTGTGATCTGAGTCAGTATAATCTGGCTTTAACTAAAGCTTGGGGATTTTCTCAAACAATTCAGTTAATTCGGGTTGATTGAAAAGGCGGCTCCTCGCTGACGACTAAGATTAAAGTCATCTCGATGAGGACTGACAAAAGGTTCAGTGTAATTTCAAAGGTATCGAGTACATTTGGTACAGGGTTGAAAAGTCAGCTGAACAAGTTTATTTAAAACTAGAGTTAGTACACATCTTTGATGGGAAAAGAGTTTGTAAAAATAGTTAAAAGGTTGAAGCTAAAAGTCAGCTGATCAGCTTTAATGTAATCAGTGATATTGTTATTTCAGGTTGAAGCCCACGTACACGTCTGCCTGTCTGTCTTTTTGTTTACTGCTTTTTATCAGCGGCACAGTTTCAGGAAGAATAAACATACATTGATCTGTCCGTACATTTTTGAAGGGTCAGTTTTCATAGTCTACTTGCCTTTTTTTGGAGTAAGCCATGAATTGCCGCACTTTCATTTCTGTTTCATGAAGATTTGGGTGTCTTATAGGTGCATTACGGTAATTTCTGTGTCCTCCACTTACTCTGTGGATTTATGGTAAACTCTTGTGTTGATTGGCTCTGTTGATATAGCCACGCCCACCTCGATGGGAAAAAGCACTATATTGGTCCAAAAAAATCACAGACTGCTGTGACATAATCCGGCACATAACTGCTCATAATGTCCCCTTCTACTCAACATTTTGATTCCATTTATGGCGCAAGTTTAACTTCAGGCAAATACCGAAGGACTGGCAAAGTCTCATTAAATTCTGTCCAGCCAGTCTTGCGTGAAATTTTTCAATGGACACTGGTTTCGTGTTCGCCGATGTATGAATGTATTTTAGGCTGAGCTGCGAGCCACGAATGCACCTCTGTCTTCACTCCTTCATCAGAAGTGAATCTTCGTCCTCATACGGGCTGCTTTCAGGAAACCAAACAGGTGAAAATCTGATGGCGCGAGATCAGGACGATAAGGAGGACGCTATAACACCTCAAAACGAAATGTCGACAGTGTGGGTAGAAGTGTACAGACGTGCATCGTCATGCAAGATTATGACATCAGATATCAGTCCTCTGTGTTTAATTCAAAGTTTAGTCTTGAGCTCGTCAATAAGCTTCTCACTGTAACGATCACTGTCGATTGTTGAACCTTTTTCCTGATGATGTTCCAATACTTCTGGCCCTTGAGAATCCCAGAAAACTGTAATCATTGCTGGATTTTCCAGCTGATGGTCGACTTTTGAACCTTTTCTCGGTTGCCGATTGAGGATGTCTCGGCTCTGAGAATCCGTCTCTCGTCGCCATTAATGATTGTCTTTAAGAAACGTTCACCTTGCTTAGAGTATCGCTCCAAATTTTGTCTGCAGATATCCAAACGTTTCTGTTTCTGCCCTTCCGTGAGATGTTTCAGCACCAGGTACACCCTCAGACCACAACAAAGAAAGCGAATCACTGCACGCTGCTCTTTTTTTGTGCAAATCACATGCCACAAGTCACAGCAGTCACTGCAAAGACAGTAAAAGCCCTGATAAACCAGTGGGACCTTGGTGAGTCCAAGGTTTAATATAACTGAAGTGCGAATAATTTTGACTCACCCTTGTGTATACAGTGTTACCTGTTTAAAGGTAAGAAGTTTTACTCCTGCTTCTGATGCTGTAAGCAGCCATGTTGGTATGATGTCATATGTTTTTTTGGTGTTAACCCAAATATCTAAGGAACAGATAAGTCTTTGGACGTCATATCAAGATTACCAGTGACTCAGCTGTACGGACATCTAGAGGGAGCGCATTCCATCACCTACTGTCGGGAACGTGGTGCAGTGCGGGGAGTGTTAAGTGCATAATATTTCATGTCGTGAAAGACATCCTCCTCATTTACTCTGTTAAGAAAGAAGAGTTCAGTGAGATGTACTGAAATAGTAACAGCGTCTTAAAAAGTAAGTGCCTAGGCGTCGATTCGACTTTACAGTTTTATTATATGCATAGATGCATAGACTTGGAAAGTTGGCGTGTCTGTACATTGAAGATGTTTGTAAAAAAAATAATTTGAGGGACACAAGATGAGTAATAGAACACATCAAGATGGTGTTTGGAATTTTTTTTGTCTGTTTGTTTGTGCACGCATCACGTAAACACTACTGGACAAATATTTATGACGTTTCCAAAGGTTTATTTGGCAGAGCTTGAGGTAACATGTAGGTTTTGTTTTGTTGCACTTGGGCCACGGGAACAGAAGATATGCTCATTTGAAATTTAAATACAAAAAGCCCTTACAGTATATCACAAAAAAAATCATTAGTTCATGAACATGTTTTTAATGCGCCCTTATGAGTGTGCACTTGAAATCTACTTAATAATAGTGATGGGAAGTTTAGTGACTCGGTTCTTTGAATCTTGTTCATCGAAATGAACAAATCTTTTAAGTCATTTAGTTCATTTTGTTCTTTTGATCAGAAATAAACTTAAATGTAAATTTTTTAATAAACACACCCCCAGCATGTCTACATACACAAATTCTGGCTATAGTTCCAGTAATGAAAATATTACACTCTAGCTAAGGACATATTATGATAAACAGAATGAGCAGCTCACCTCTCATATCTTCTGGTCCGAATCGTTCGTTCTTTTGTCACGTGACTCCTATAGACGCTATGCAGTGCATTACACAGGAAACAGAATTGAGCGGTTCTTCTGATGAGTCTTCTAGTAGTTCGTTGTCTTGAATCTATTGCACTGCATAGCATCTATAGGAGTCACGTGACAAAAGAATGAACGACTCGGACTAGAAGACTCAAAGGTAACTATTTGGAGGTTTTGCGATGCTTTGCGCATTCGCACCCAGTAGAAAATTAACAAATCATCCTCTTTGACTACTTGTTCTTCTGAGTCATGTTAAAGACTCGTTCGAAAAGAACAAATCATTCAATGACCCATCACTACTTAATAAATGCGATCTCACACCTTCATTCCGTGCACTTCACGGTAACACATAAAACTTTTAATTCATTCCAAAATTCAACAGTAAAATGTGGCGCTGTACATTTTTCCGTTGTACAACACACTAACGAGTGTGCGAGTAAATTCCACGCGAACTAAGTGATTTTACACACCTAGTGATTTTATAAATACCTATATAATTTTGGGGGGATTTTGTTACAATTCTAAACAAAATTAAGTAATAAATAATTTTCTCGTACAAATGGGGACGCTGTGGTTTTAGAGCACAAAAATCATGATACGTATGATCTCTAATAGAAGAAGAAGACTTTCTTTGTCATATATACATTACATTCCTGGCGAGGAAGCCGGGGTCAGAGCGCAGGGTCAGCCGTGATATGGACAGAGTTAACAGTCTTGCTCAAGGCCCCATTAGTGGTAGCTTGTTGCAGCTGGGGCTTGAACCTCTGACCTAATGATCAGTAACCCAGAGCCTTAACACGCTCAGCTGTATGCATAGTGCTGTTACTATTCTTAAACAACCTACCACGTCCTGTAGTTCTCTAGAAGTAGGGTTTTTTTTTTCTTTCATCCTGCATGCCGTATGCTTATGCCTAGTTTGGCACTGTGGACAAGCTCATGCAGGTTTATATTTTTACAAGTAAAATGTATAATAAAAGGAAAAACAAATTCATGTCTTTCCAAAAGTTGTTTGGATGAAAGTATTTGGCCAAACCTGTAAATGATTGAATTCAGGTGTTTCAATCAAGCAGTCAGGTCCCTTATCCCCAGTGATGGGCACTCTTAATGCTTCAGCATACCAAGACATCTTGGACAATGCTACAGTATGCTTCTAACTTTTCGGTAACAGTTTGGGGAAGGCCCGTTTCTATTCCAACATGACAATGCCCCAGTGCATAAATCACTATAAATCCACAGTTTGATGAGTATGGTGTGGGAGAACTTGACTGGCCCTAACATAGAGCCCTGACCTCAACCCCATCAAGCACTTTTTGGATGAAATGGAACGGAGATGGCGAGCCAGGCCTTCTCGTCCAACATCAGTTCCTGACCTCATAAATACTCTACAGAATGAACGAACAAGAATTCCCACAGAAACACTCCAAAATCTTGTAGACAGCCTTCCTTCCAAGAAGAGTGCAAAAGGTTGACAGACTCCATATTGAAGTATGTATTTGGATACAGAGTCACTGCAGGTTTTGCCAAGTACTTTTGTCCATATAGTGTATGTACTGATGCGACTTTTGACTTTTGCGTACTATTACATTCCATATACTGTATACATATAGAATATGCAGTATGTACTCAATGTAGAGGTGTGATGTATTTTCACTGTTCCAATGTCATAAACTGGAGAAGAAGAAAAAAACATTGAAAAAGTTTTCCATATCTGGAAGTTGTTTTGACTAATAGAAATGGGTTTGTGTAGTTTCATATGAAACTTTATACGTATTTATTTTAAGAGGGTGAGTCAAGTTAAAAAAAACATAAAACTGCATATGAGTATTTTCTATACATATTTTTGATGTAAAATATCTGCAAGCTATTCGAAGCATAATAATGCATTTCTATGACAAGTTTTTTAAATTCGTCTCACCCTCGAAAAAACATCCCATGCTTGTATTTAAGGATTTACATATTGACACATATATGCCATAATAAACTGTACGTCTGCATCTGTTCCTTACAAACCCCAGCAAAATAAAATATCCGTAGACGTACTGTATAATAGATAAGGGAAAGCAGCTAGGGAGATCAGGATAGCCTATCAGTTATGACATGATGTCCTAAAACTCGGCAGAATTTTATTCTGTCCATTAGAAATGGGGGGGGGGGGGGGACATTTGAGTTACAGTATGAATTGCGATTCTTTTGTGTGCCGATATGTAAATTTTTTTTATTATTTATTACATTTATAATATAGATGCACCTGTGGATCAGCCAGTGGCCAAAACCAATCTGCCTTTTTTTCTTAGCTTTCTGAGCAAATTAGTCTTAAACACACTCACTACGCAGGCTTACTACTTGCTCTAATTAGTCTCGAAACAGACGCCCCACCCGTGTGATCACAACCTTTCAACATGCACTCGAGACTTTAGAGGCTTTTGAGGCGGTACAAGGTCAATTTCTTTATAGTGCTACAGGTGGTACACTCTGAACTACTCATACACTGGCAACTCATCTGGTAGGAGTGAATTATTTGCCAAGTTTGTTTGGAAATAATAATAATTTCGGATTTGCCACTCCCTAACAGTGTGGCTTTTTGTTTAATTTAATTTGAAGTTAAATATTTAACCCTTGCATTTGAAGTTAGTTTGAATTGTTTAAATGCTGCGCTTGATTTTTAAGAGAGAAAACTAATGTTATAAGGAATAGGCTAATGAATAAAACTTTCAAGTTTACTTCTTTTTTTATGATAACTTTTTTTTTCTTTTTTTTTTTAAGGTTAAATGTCTTAAATTTTAAACAATCAGAAAGAAAAAATGTAATATTGAATTGGCATACAGTAAGTCCCTGACATTCGAGTTTTGAATGTTTACAGATATGAACGGACCTCGCTTTACGAACATTAGTAGATGGGAAGTTGTAGTAGTAGTAGTAATTTTTGTTTATAGTTTACTTACAGTTGTACTGTACCACCATTTTAAGATAACTGTAAAAGTAAAAATAGTGTATATACAGTATTTGTGTGTGTTTTGTTTTTGATGCTTTACATTGTATATTTGTGTCAAATTTCTGTAGACTCACTTTGTCGGACTTACAAACGAATCCGACTTACGAACTTACAGTATTTATAAAAACGTGATACCTTCAGTATCGCAGTTTGAATCGACTCGGCTCCTGCAGTCGGTATTGTGATACTAATATTGTAGTGTATTTTACTGGTGATTCTCATCCCTACTGCACGTGTACTGCAAAACCAACCTAAATAGTGGAGTCCATGTGATGTAGCATTGTGTCATGAATTGTGTATTTATCTACGATTTTAGACCGTTACTGTGCTCTTATTGCGTTCTTGGCAGTGTGTGTGTGAGTATAGTGTTTGAATTTCGAACCTACCATAAAGCTCTGTTTTGCGTACTCGTCTACTGGCTCTTTGCAGGATAAGTAAATACTTTTAAGAGCTTTTAATTTGGAACACATGCAGATTCAACATGTCATGACAACAATCCCAATGACAGTGGAAAGTTTTTAAAAGTAACAAAGTCCTCGATTTTGTTTAACATCACTGAAAACGGTTTATTGTTCGACTTGAGTAGAATCTAGACAGTTAGGGATGTTTTGGCTCTGAGGGATGTCAGCTTTAATCCTCCAGATGCGCATAAGATACACAACGGAGGATGTGACACTCTGTGTTCACTTTCAGTACACGAGCGTAATGTCATTTGTTGTATAAATACGGTGCTCCCTTTTTCCCCTATTACTGTGTGTTCTGACTTTTCTGCATTGGACTACACTGTCCACAATTTCCTCAACATTTTTAGATTTGCGAATAACAAATTTATACATCTCGGCAGTTGCGGTTTTTTTTTTTAAACACTCACACTCAGTCAGTAATATCTTTACAAATCAGAAAATATTTATTTATAGCATTTACTTGTAATACTGAAAAGTGTGTATTATAATCACAAAAAAAGGACAAAGAATTTTTTTTTTTATCCCTCTCGCGACCCCTTGAAATTATTCCGCGACCCCCAGTTTGAGAACCACTGGTCTAGCCATTACAATTTAACTCTTGTCAACGTCACTCAAATCCTTACGCTTGCCCATTTTTTCTGCTTCCAACACATCTTCCCACAACTTTTGGGAAAAAACTTCACTTGCTGCCTAATACAAAATATCACACCCACTTCCAGCCGCCATTGTGCTGGGACAGAGCAACTTCAAAACTGCAGCTCTTGTGGGATGTTTCCGGTCTGTAGTGGTCAGGAAATACCAAAAGTGATCCAAGGAAGGAAAACTAGCAGCTGGTGACAGGGTCATAAGTCTCACTGATGCACATGGAGGGTGAAGGCTGGCCCGTGTAGTCTGAACCAATCAAAGATCTAGTGTGACTTAAATTGAGGAAACGGTTAATGCTCTGATGTTCTGCTAGTAATGTTATGGCTGATCAGGGTACAGTGTGTGTGTATATACAAGTCAACTTTTCAAGCTAAGATTGCTGTTCTGTCCCTCACGCTTGCAACGCGCTGATGAAAGTAATTGAAACCCAGTGGAGCAGGGACTTCCTCGCTTTTTTCTTTTCATTAAAGAGATCGAGCGACCTATTGGGACAGTTTTGCTTTTCAGCGTGGAATGGGATCGAGGAACAGAGCCGGCGATTCCTCCCCCCATCATCATCATTGTCATCCACAATGAGTCCCTTTCATCTCATTTTGGTTCATTCATACTCCGATTACACTCCGCTCCAATTTAAATCGTACAGCTAGCAATCCTGCATTCTGTTTTTAGATGTCGTGTCAGAAGATGTGGCTTCCGTGCTGAGTTTGAGGCTGACCAGGCGTCTGATTGTGTGTGTGATCGTGCATGCTCTGTTTAGTGACGGAGGTTTCAGGGCGTTTGCTGATAAACGGGGTCTGGTCCTGCTCTCCTGGTAGCCTGTGTAAATATTCATTGTCACAGATCCTGCTTTGTCTCTCACAAACGTGCAGTAGCGATGGTCTCTTTGGGTTTTATTGTTCAGCACACACACACAAACACACACATGCACATATATGCACACAAACATTTGTTTTGGTTGATTGTGGTTGCGTGGGTGTGTGATGATTGCATCGTCACAGTGATAAGATTCAGCATTAGTTATTTATTCAGTGTGTTCCAGATTGAAAAGTAGAAGAAGGCAGAAAAATAAATAGGTTAATTAAAAAAAAAAATCCTGTAGTAATTCATCATTCATGTCCTTTTTTATCCATTTGTACTTACACTTTTGAATAACATAAAAAAACTTTCTAGTATCTCTAAATGCACTTTCTCTCAGAAGCCTCTCTTTTTTTATTTTCTGTTGACATTATTACGACAGCTTACAATAATACAGTGTGGTGTGAAAATAATTAAGCATGGTTACAGTGTTAAAATAAAAAATTACAGTGTTTATTCAAAGATAAATTAAGCCTGAAGTGTTATACAGAAAATTTCCAGAGATAAAGTCCTAGAAATAAAATTCCAAAGAAGGTCAGGAGACAAATTTTGATGAAAAAATACCAAAGACGACGTTGCAGAGATAAAATGACCGAGACAAGTGATCTAGGAGAAAGTTAAAGAGAAATAGTACCAGAGACAAAGGATCAGAAATGAAAATCCAGTGAAAAAGCTTTAGAAATAAAGTACCAAGGGTGATGGTCCACAGAGAAGGTGCAGGAAAACGTCCCAGAGACAAAGTTCTAGAGAAGTAATTTGGTTCAGAGGTAAAGAACCAAAGACGCATTTCCATTGAAGAAGTTCCAGGGATAAAGTACCAAAGGCAAAGTTCCTGAGCAGAAGTGCCAGAGATAAAAGTGCCAGAGAACAAAGACAATGTTCCAGAGATCAAGGAGCAGCAAAAATGGTGAAAAGCTCCAAAGACAAAGTTCTATAGATAAAGTATCAAAGACATAGTTCCAGAGTAAAAGTTCCAAGGACAAAGTACCGAAGACTTAACTGAAAACTTACTAACCAACTAACTTCATGTCCTCTCTCACTGCATCCATAAATCTCCTCTTTGCTCTTCCTCTAGACCTCCTGCCTGGCA
>JAQMYK010000018.1:4691350-4709157 GCA_030014345.1 Clarias buthupogon | reverse complement strand
CAGCAGGGGAGACGATTACCCACAATTCTGCAGCGCAAGAGAGAGAAAAACCGTTGGCTCAGTTGTGATCATGTGACGCTCGGCGTCAAAACAAAAAGTGCATGCGTGATACATGATACTCGGTGCTCGTAAACCAAGATTTGTTCGTTTTTCAAGTCAAAATTTGTTACAAATCTTTGCTCGTCTTGTGGAACACTCGTAAACCGCGTTACTCACAATCCGAGGTTCCATGGTAGATATTGTGATATTGGCATTATAGTTTTAATAATAACAATATTTTTATTATTATTATTATTATCATTAACAGCTGTGCCGGTTTGTTGTTTAGCATCTGCGGCGGGGAGCTTTTTGACTTCATCGCCGAGAAGGAGAACGTGATGGAGAACGAGGCCATCGAGTTCCTGAAGCAGATTCTGAAAGGAGTTGGCTTCATGCACAGCAAACAAATCGCCCACTTCGATCTGAAGGTGAGGGAGAAAACAAGCTGCTTCTGGCTCACAGACACTCACACCTTTATCTCCTCATGTCTAAAAGCTGTCTATTTCTGCTCAAGCGCTAGACAGCAGAGTTGCTAATTTCGCTTGGGTGTAACCCAGACTTTTTTTTTTTTTGCCCTTTTGTTTTTTTTATTATTTTTTTTTGTGGTAAGAGACTAAAGCAGAATCGTGATGTGTGTGTGGGGGAGGGGGGGGGAGGGGGGCACTGGAAATCTTGAATTGATCATGATGCGACGCCTGCTAAATTAACACAAAGGGGTTTTTCCCTGATTTCTGGATTAAAGGTCCCCTGCTTTGTAGAGTTTCATTATTAATGCGTCTCCTTCACGACAATGCAGATGTGTTTCTAATTAAATTCAGCTGACTCCAGTATGTGCGACAATATAATGAGTAGATTCACATTCACATCCAGACATCAGCATTTAACCAAATACTTGTGTGAGTTTTAGAGGTAATTTATTTCTTGATCTGTGACCTGTAATGGAACATTATTTAGAGAATTTGTGCACATCTGGAAAATGTCGGATTTAGGCATGGGGTTGCATTCCACATCTTATTTTAAATTTTTTTTTTAAAAATTATTAATATCCAGCCTGAGAACATCATGCTGTCGGATAAGAACGCGGAGCATCCCGAGATCAAGATCATAGATTTCGGACTGGCGCACCGCTTCGACGCGGGAGAGGACTACAAGAGTCTAGGTGGCACCCCTCAGTATATAGGTGAGACATGGTGTGTGTGTGTGTGAGTATACACTATATATGTGTGTGTATGTGTGAACGTGTTTTATCTAAAAGGATGCAAAACATGAAAACGGCTTCACTGGAACATTCTATTGGAGTGTACTACTACTAATACTATTAACATGACTTTCTAGACTTTCTAAGTGTATAAAATCAAAAGGTCTGAAGGATTTTCCTTTTGTGTATAAGGTCAAGGTTTAGATGTAGCCATGGCGGTAAGGGCTGCGGGAAAACCCCTGTAGTGGTATTTTTAAGCAGAAAAATCATAGTAGAACCAAAGAACTAAAGCGGCCTTTGAATGAGAAACAGAGGACAACAAAAGAAATCATAAAAATAAAGTTTGTGGTGGGAAAAAAAACTGTGGGTGTTTGAACTTTCAACCCACACATTCAAGATTTGATTTTATTAGAGCACACAATGTGGTGGCCAGTTCATGTGTACAAATGATTCCTTATCGTTGCTGAGTCTAGACCTGAGCAACTGAAGCAACCCCAGATCATAGCACTGCTTCCAGAGGCTTGTACACTGGACACTATGCACTTCACGCGCTTCCCTTCGCACCCTGACACGCCCATCAGGCTGGAATAGGCTCAATCTGCACTCATCAGATCACATGACCTTTTTACGTCGCTCCAAAGTCCAATCTTTATGCTCACTAGCAAATTTAACCCTTTTTTTGGTTAGTCTCACTAACATATAGTTTTTTTATGGACACACAATCCTGTGAGTTCTCGTCACACTGTGTGTGTGTGTATGTGTGTGTGTGTGTGTGTGTGTGTGTGTAAATGCTCTTACTTCCATTGTTAAACGTAGCTATTGTTTTTAACTCGATTGTTTTACCGTGCAAAATAATTGCTTTAGTGCAACTTCATCAATGTCCATTCATGATTTTTTTTTTTTCAACTACATTAGTTTTGTCGAAAAAAAACAGTTCAGCTCTATCCACAATAAGTGTGAGTTCTTAACCCCGTTCCAGTACTTTTAAATTTTCTTAGTTGTTTTCTTTGCTTGATGCAGCCCAATAATTTGACCCTGAAATTCTGAAATCTTTTCTGAAAAGATGAATTTTTTAAAATTATTATTATTATTTATTTATTTATTTATTTAATGGCCAGGCAGTGTATTTTAAAAGAAAAATAGACATAAAAAATTTTAATTGCATAAATTTAAAAGAAAAACAAGAAATCGTCAAAATGGTAAGTGACAAAAATATGTAAAATAAATTATAGGAAATAGAGGTGGTAAAAGCAAATATTAGAGTCAAAATAATTTTAAGTTATTAAAAATTAAGTTTGGAAAGAAAAGCTGTAGAAAGAGTAAAGAAAGTCAGAAGAAATCATAAAAAACATAAGTCATGAATACCAGAATTATCACAGATAAAAAAAAATTAAACACTTAACAAAAGTTATTTAATATATGAAAATGATTTTTTTTTTTTTTTAATAAGGTGCCGATCTTATAATCATTCAAACTCCTAATCTGTCATGTCTGTCGTGCTGGACATAAAGCATGCTCCTTGTAGTTCATGGGTGTGTGTGTGTGTGTGTGTGTGTGTGTGTGTGTGTGTGTGTGTGTGTGTGTGTGCACAGATGGCTTGTGTTCTGAGCTCTCCGAAACTAGCAAACAGGCAGTGGTTTAGGACAGGAAGAACAAAATAGGAGCACAGATGTGGTTTTAGTGAGGTGTTGGAGATCTCAGAGCCCTCAGAGTCTGTTTTGTGCTTTCTGTTACACCTTCGTGCAGCTTTACGAACGAATCGGCTTGGCGTCTGGTTCATCATTAACATTTGAAACTAAAATTTTTGTAGCTTTTCCTACATTTGTGAAATGTCCTGCACAGTGCCCCTAGTGGTCAATCTTATACTGTATCGCCTCCAGACTACGTATTCAGGAATACGCAAATAATAAGTCAGCTGTAGAATCGTGTAGCTTTAAATGAACATAATAGGATGTCACTCTGGTAAATCCAGTGGTCACTCCAGAAATAGGTTTAAATTACACGGCGGTGAATGTGTTCAGGGGGGTTCAAACTCCCAGCACCACCATTCTTGGGTGTTCAAGTCAAACTGGGACTTTTAGTTCACAGTACGAGAGTAAAAACTCCTTTATTTCTCTATATGATCCCCTGCCACACTAATGCACATATCTGCTTGGACACCATCAAGGTAGAAAGTCTTATCAGTATGCTGGAGCCATGATCGGACACCCTGGCCTCCCAGGAACTCCAATAACAGCCCAAACATATGGAAATGACTTGGAGCATGAGGTCAGGACTGTATGGGAGATGTAGCCGATTTCCTGTAATGTGCAGGTGGTATTGGTGAACGATTGTGTGTTATGTTCACACAGACAGATGCGCAAGGTCTTCCGCAAGTTATCTGTAATTTCAGGTGTTCCGCTTGATAAACATTCACAAGAACGACTGCAGCATGCCACTCTAGCCCGGGACCGTTATTCACGTACGGACTTCTGCAAAACGCTTGCACAATTTAAATGCTCTAAGAGTTGTCTAAGAGTCTCATCAATGTCCTGTGCTTGACGTGTCCTGTAAATGTCCATCGATTTTACACCTTCATTCGTGAGAAATGTCATAAGTCCCGGTTTGACTTGAACACCCCATATATTATATCAGCAGTATTAAAACTCTTTCCAAATATGACGCATTAAAGACGAAATTAAAGATTTCAAACTTCCCCGCGTTGTCATGGTTGCTGTCATGAGCTGCATGTTAAAAGGAAAAGCTTTACTACATTACATTTCTGCTCAAACTGTGGTTTCAACCGCTTTCTGCTCGGGCCATGACACACTTGACTTGGTGAGCAGAAATTCAACCTCGCAGCTAGCTGACTCACGGTTGTGTCACATCTTGTGTGAGAAGTTGCACCCCAGCACAAAGTCGAGAGCTATGATCCAACACACACGTACGTCCTGTGTCCCTGTATTCCCAATCAGAAAAAACTAAATGGATGGACTAGACTGGTGGGGAACAGTGTTTCTCCCAGATGGAGTACTATTCTGCTAACCTGTCTCAAATCACACACGTCTTTATTAATATCACCTTCTGATGTGCTGTTGTAGGAGAACGTTAGCGGTATTACTATTACAAAATTCGCCGCACTAATAAGAAGTGATGTGATGTGATGGTTACAGCCCTGACTAGGAAGTTGTGACAGCGGCTCACTACGGCGATGACAGCTCTGTAATTTCCCTGAAACGAAATTGACAATTAATTCAGCCGATTTAACAGTGCCTTTGTGTCTCTGCCTCGTTTCAGGTCACACTCTACTTAAGTTCCTTTGAGTTCTCCTGTGTGTGTCTCCCCCCGTAACCCTTAGCTCTCTTTTTCTCGCGTTCACTTTTGCTTTTTGTTTTGTAGCTCCTGAGGTGATAAACTACGAGCCGCTGAGCGTAGCCACTGACATGTGGTAAGCAACACACAACTTATGTGAAAACACACACTGTTTCCTGTTCTACTGGGGCTTTTTTTGTCTTGTTTCTCATCAGCATCTTTTTTTTTTTCTTTTCCCCAGGAGTGTCGGTGTTATTACATACATACTGTAAGTTCTTCACTATAAGAGCTCTTGGATTTTCATTGTGTTTATGGCAGATATGATGAGATATATAATTAATTTCTCTTGCCATTTCCTGGCTGTTTTGATCATTCGATCACTTTAGTGTTTATTTAATCTGTACTGCACAGGATTTCACTGGTTTCTCAGTGAAAAAAAAAAACACCAGGCCTCTGTTTCTGCACCTGCACACTTACTTACTTACTTACTTACCTACTAACCTAATACTTACTTAAACATTACTTGTTCAGTTGCCTATTTATTACGTACATACCTACTTACCTTCTTACTTACATAAAATTTACTTGTTTAAATAGCTATCTATTTATTTATTTAAGCAATTATATATTTATCTACCGTTATTTTACTGACTTACTTAATACTTACTTT
Source organism: Clarias buthupogon (assembly GCA_030014345.1). NCBI lineage: Eukaryota > Metazoa > Chordata > Actinopteri > Siluriformes > Clariidae > Clarias > Clarias buthupogon. The sequence continues at coordinate 4,703,959 of JAQMYK010000018.1, read as the reverse complement.
TTTAGTTGCCTGTTTATTACTTACATACTTAGTTAATATTTGCTGATTTATTTATTTACTTACTTACTGTCCCTACATAAATTTACTTACATATATTTACACATTATTTGTTTATTTATTTATATATTTATTTATCTACTTACATACTTATTTTATTGACTTAAGCCGGATTCGGACGGGACTAGTTTTACAGGGGGTCATTAGAGGAATTTCTGTTTCACAGACGTACTTTGCGATTTTAATCCCGTCCGAATCTGCCATGTCTGTCTTTCTATCACATGACCTCCGTAAAAATTCCAGAGAAAATTAGCTACTGTTTTTCATCAAACTCGGCGGTCCTCTGAGAAATCTAATCCGTCCGAATGCGAATGTCTGTGATTGCCGAATTTATTTTTTCCAAAACGCGTTTTCTTTTGTGTTTTGGTCAGCGTGAACTACCGTACTATCACTAGCGCTCAGGGATTCAAGTTTGCGCACCAATAATGGATGTAGATGTGGACATGTGGTCTTGTGCATCGCCCACATGTAAAACACAGACACTCCTACCTCCGTAATAAACACGGAGATGTTAGTCCCGTCCAAATGCGTACATGAAATGACAGACGTCTGAAAAAAATTCTAACTCAAACGTCATTTGGAAAACTAGTCCCGTCCGAATAGGGCTTTACTTAATTTTTAGTTAATTACTTATTAACCTACATACTTACTTAAAACTTACTTGTTTAGTTGCTTATTTATTACTTACATAGTTACTATTTACTGATTTATTTATTTATTTACTTACTTACTAACTTACATAAAACTTACTTGTTTGAATCGATATTTACACTATTTGTTTGTTTATCTATCTATCTATCTATCTATCTATCTATCTATCTATCTATCTACTTACCTACTTATTTTACTGACTTACTTAATGCTTAGTTAATTCCTTATTTACTTTTATGCTTACTTACATACTTATTTACTTACTCACTTGCTTTCTTTCTAACTTCTCAATTTACATGCCTACAGTACATATTTACTTCCTTTCTTCCCTATATACTAACATATTACTTAATACTTACTTGCTTGCATATTTACTTACATACATACTTATTTATCTACTTACCTTTTTACTTAATATTTATTTATCAAATGACATACTTATTTACTGACTTACTTGATACTTAGTTAGTAATTTCTTATACATTTTTTACTTACTTATCAATTTACTTACATACTTATTTACTTACTTGCGTACTTTCTTACGTATTTATTTGCTTAGTTATTTATTTCTATATGTACTTCTTTCCTTTCTTGAATATTTACTTATTTAATTACTCAATGTTTACTTGTAAACTTATTTACGTACATACTTACTTAATATTCATTTAGCTACTTTTTTCTTGCTTAATATTTTTACTTTATACATTTTTTATATTCTTATTTCCTTTTTACTTGCTTACTTACTCACATACAGACCTACCTACATATTTTGTGCCTTTCTTACATATTTATTTACATACAATACTTGCATATTTACTTACCTACTTACTTAATATTTATTTACATATTTACTTACGTAATTTTTAATATTTACTTACTTATTTTTTAGAATTGTACTTGCATTAACTAAATAAGTATTTATTGAATACTTATTAAATTCTTTAACTACTTACTTATTTAATTACTAAATACTTATTTATTGATTACATACTTTTTCATTCATTCATTCATTATTTTTGCATACAGTACGTATGTAAATGCTTACAGAACAGCTCAGCTCTGCCTGCTGCCAAATCAGTGTCGTTTAATTGGGTGCACTTAAATTTAAGTCCTGTCAATGTTTTTTTTTTTCGATTTCAACTGCAATTCATTTGTAACAGATGACAAAAATAGAAAATAGTCCTTTATCATTGTCTTCTATTCAGATTAAGCGGTATATCACCTTTCCAAGGAGATACGGACGGAGAGACACTAAGGAACATAGTGGATATGAAGTATGATTTTGATGAGCATTACTTTAGCCAAACGAGCAACATGGCCAAAGACTTTATTGAGAAGCTGCTTGTGAAAAATCAGAAGTAAGTACACGATAATACAGAAGATAATAGAAACTTTTAAATGAGGGCTGATTTTAGAGCCTGTGTTTGTCTCTACACAGTGAGAGAATGACAGCTGAGGAATGTTTACTGCACCCCTGGATAAAGGTACTATTTGATTAAAAAAATTTTGTCAAACATTTTGCAATAACTGGAGGATTAACACAATACAGCAATGTTTCAGTTGTAGTGTTTCTCTATCATGCATAAAGGTTAATACGTCAAACAGCAGACGTCTGGCTTCAGGATGGAATGAGCTAGTATTTTATGACGCCCAATACTGTCACAGGGTAATAAAAATGTGGCAATAAAAGTTTCATCTGTTGAAAGGAAAGTAAAGTGTAAGGAGTGTCTTGAGTTAAGCTGGAAATCCTGCCAAACTGCTTCAGGGTGGGTCACAAATAGTGTTGGTTGACTTCATTAGGCTAATAAAATGATAGTTATTATTCTATCACATACATTCTCATACACTCACTCACATTACGCAGTTTCAAAAAGCCAATTATAACCGCTAATTATCATTTCTAGCTCAACAACTTTTCACACAAATTCTACAGTATACTGTATGTAAAAAGATAAAAACTTTTGTTTATTTAGCTTCTTTGGAAGGAGTCTCCAGTGCCAGCACTTTGTAACAGGCTTTTTTTATGAGTAAAAATTAATTTCATTTATTTACAGTACATGCAGATTTCTTTTTTTTTTGTCTCCTTCTTTCGGTTAGTCCTTTGCCCCAGCTACCCATGTCTACCCCATCTTCCTTCCTTTGTCACTCCAACCTCCTGCATGTCCCCCGTCACCACATCCATAAACCTCCTTGGGCCTTTCTCTTCCTGCTCCATTTTTAACATTCTCCTCCCGATATACCCCTCATCCCTCCTCTGCGCATGTCCAAACCATATTAATTTCACCTCTCTAACTTTGTCCCCAAACTGTCCTACCTACCTGCTCTGATATACTCATTGCTAATCCTGTCCATTCTTGTCAATTCCAAAGCAAATCACAGCATCTTCAGCTTCCTGTCTTATTGTCAGCGAGAGTCTCCAAACCCTTCAACATTGCTGGTCTCAATACCGTCCTGTAAACTTTCCCTTTCATTCCTGTTAATACCTTTTTGTCACACATCAGATTGTTTCTATGCGTAACCTTTTAAAATAGTTGTGAAATCTTGTTACTTTCATCTTTAATCTTTGATATTGCTCTTATAAGAATTATTACATCCCGTGGTGCGGCTCTCAAACCCTTATGCAAGGCTTCTGAGGGCGTTAATGAAATAGGAGGACATGAGAGTGCTTATGACACACATGGGAAGACCTTCCCGTTCTGAGATTGCGTGGGATTATTAATTGGGGAACTTAAAAGGAACTAAAGAAAAAACTGAAAACAAAACACAAACAGAGCTCCGCCATCTACATGGGACCGGACAGGGCTCTAAAAAATAAAAATAAACTCTCGCCCTCTTTGGACAAGTCAAACCTTCCTAAGACCTTACAGTATTTGGGTTTTTTATAACTTAAACTGAGACTGAGAGCGCAGACTTGTCAGAAGGCATGCTGCTCTGTCTTTCTCTCTCTTTAGAACGCCGGCTTCTTTCGTAGACGTTGGCTGGGCCTTGGCCTTTGTCTCTGAGCTTGACAAGCACTTTGTCTTTGTGTTGGTCCAGATACCGCACGGGTGCTACCTAATGTTCGCACAAAGCCTTAAATAGACGAACTGACAGGTACAGCACGTTTGCACTGACTACAGTGCCATTGCCTGGCAACCGCGCATCTAGGTAACCGCCCATTCTTAACAGTGCAGAGTGTTTTCTCGCGGCTATGAGACCTCATGAGACCTGCACCGTTACAGTAGACACCCCCCCCCCCCCTACAGACAGCTCCCGACGTCGTTCAGTGAATTATTTGGACCCTATGGAACAGTTTAACAAGTTTGCAGTCGAGTGTACCCATCCATGGGAGCGTCTCTTTGCTGTTCCATGGGTATGTGTACGAGGGGGGATAAAACTACGATAGGTGCATGTTTCACTCCGATTATTACTGTGCCTTAGACATGGGTCTGCAGAGCCTCTCCCTGGGGGAACACTTCCTTTCCTTCGCAAGAGCCCTAAAGGGGCAGTGGTGGGGCAGAAGCCGGGAGGACTGAGGGATTGGGTGCCCTTTAGGCATCTTGGGGCACACTGACCTCAGGGTGACCTCAATTGGGGTCGTAACCCCCAGCCAGGGAACCGGTGATAAGTTTGATGTCTTCAGTCTGTCAATTTCATTGTTTCTTTTCCTCTCTCCCCATGCTCCAAATCCTTCCTCTCTCTCTCTTTCTCTCAGCCTCTAACGAATAAGCAGAAAGCAAACAGGAGTCGGTCGTCCATCAACATGAAGAGCTTCAAGAAGTTTAATGCCAGGAGAAAGTGGAAGGTGTGTCTTTGTGCATAAAGTGGAATCATACTGCCATCTGTCTGTCAGTGTCAATATTACAACTAGTGATGCTCAGAATTTCACTGAGCTGTTCACAGATTTAGTATCAGTCGATTATTAAACTCGTAAATTTTAAAAAGTAGCCCCGAGACTTGACCTTGAAGTGACTCTTGTATAACCTTGACACTGTTCATCTTGTATTCAGATGTCCTATAACATGGTGTGGGCGTGTAACAGGCTGTGTCGTCTGCAACTGCTCTGCAAAAGGGACAAAGAGGACGAGCAGCTGGTAAGGATTATTTAAAAAAATATTAGGCTCATGATATCGGTCTGTATCTTTTTCTTCAATTTTTACACTTAAACTGATAATTAGTCATGTACATAGATTGCCCGTGTCTGTATACACAGTAGCTGGGTTTTATATATTTATATATTTAAAAATATATGCAGTGATTTGTAATGTTTTTGTCATTTAGTAAATAAAGTTTTTAAAAATATTAAAAACAATTTGTGATTCTAGTAGGAGGCTGGAAAGCTGTTTTCCATGTGTTTTTAGTGTACATTGGAGTATAGAGATATATAGTACATCTTGGAATACATATACCATGTTTATTGTTTATTGTGGTGGTAAATTAGTGTAAAAAATATACAGAACTGTAGTAGTACACACGTAATCCAACTTTAGAAATAACATTTTTTTTACACTTTCTTTTTTTTAATCAGATGTTTGTTTGATTTCTTGCTGTAGTTCTTCTGTTTTTTTTCTAAATGAATAAATAATTATAATAATAAGAAATATCAAAATGGGTTACATAACATAACACAACACCTCAGTCTTTAGTGGAGCATTTTTAGGAAAAGGAGAAAGAGGACAGAAGAATTTGGAGGATTTGATAAAAGAGGATTTAAACTAAAAGGAAGATGAAGACCAGAAGGTGGCGGTAATGTAACTGGATGCCACCCGCCATGAAACAATAAGAACAACGTACAACAGATTTTTTTCTAAAACCACCATGTAAAGCAAAAGTGAACAAAAAAACAAACATATAATAAAATACCTAATTTAAAATACAAAATTTCAAATCCACTTTTACTTAGTAATAAAAAATTGTGTACAGTAGTTTAAAACATACTATAATAATATAAATAATCTTATATATAATAATATAGTATATATTATAAAGTAGTAATATAATATCTTATAAAAATATAATCATTTTCAAGATATATATAAACAGTCAAACCCCAGGCAAATTTCAACCAGCAAGTTTTTTTTGACCGTAAATGACACAGGTGTCTCCCAGAAGATAATAAAACGATGTACAAGAAGCATCATTGTGGAAAAGATTATTTCTCAGCTTGTATTTACATTTGAACAAAAAGTGGCATGTCCAAAATTATTGTCTCCTTGCACCTCCAGGTCTCTGGTTTGATTCCCACCATGGGTCTGTGTGCATGGAGTTTGCATGTTCTCCACGTGCTTGATGGGTTTCCTCCGCGTACTCCGGTTTCCTCCCACAGTCCAAAGATATGTAGATTAGGCTAATCGGCGTTCCCAAATTGTCCCATATTGTCTGTGTTTATGTGTATGTGCCCTGCGATGGATTGGCACCATGGTCAGGTTCCCCGCCTCGTACTCTAAGTCTCCTAGGATAGGTTTCAGCCCCCCATGACCCTATGTACCGGATAAAGCGGTATATATACGATAAATGAGAGAGTGAAGTGAACAGTTTTTATTCATTTAAGGCTTTTTTTTCTTATCAATGATTTAATTAAACAGATTATTATGGCGATGAGTATGAATCTATAACATCGTGCTTGTTCTTCGTTCTCCAGAGAGGTTGTGAGAGCGACCAGGAGGACACGGAGACCAAGCCGGCTTCGCTGATCCGCCGCAGACTGAGCAGCAGTTCCTGAGCCTCTCCTCCATCTTCTCCATCGTCTCTCCTCAGAGTACACGTGTCGCAGGGTCACACGCTGCCCCGGAGTAGGCAGTACCCAGTCGCGCACTCTTATTTCATTTCACTTTATGCACAGTTTGATCTTTACTACGCTGTAATACTGATGTGTCCTGAATGTGTGTATGGCAGCCATATGTGCAAATGTCAATTTACTTTATTTTATTTTTTACTTTTTGTCTTTGAAATTGCACAATTTCATTTTGTGCGCACATCGATGTGTGAGGGTTTCAACACACACACACACACACACTGTAAATACCCTTCTTTAGGGAAAAATATGGACCGGTGTCATACATGAAGTCTGTTTTGAAGTGTCTTTGGTTTACATACATATATTTTTATTTGTTTGTTTTTTTGTTGTTGTTTTTTTATTTTTACATTTTAATATATTTTAGAAGAAAATATCAATTCAAGGTGATAAGCTGTTAAATACAAACTGTTGGAGTTCCAGGTTACACGTGAATTCTACAAAAATCCAAGAAAATGAGAGCTAAACCGCCTGACGGCCATCTTCAGACATCTCAGTAAGTGTTAGGCCACGACTGAGTCTGGGTGTGTGTCTGTGAAAATACAGATTAATAACTGCAGGTTCATAATCGCATCGCAGGAACAACAAAGATATACGAAGCGCACCGTTCCTTAGAGATTAAAGATTAGATCATTTCTTTTATTCTCCTACATGGTGCTTCTTTAAAAGCATTCCTAAAGAATGAAATTCACTCTAGAACGTTAAATGTGTCCAAAAACACATTTTAAGAAGGGCGTTCAGGTCAAACCGAGACTTTTGATTGTGAAGAATAACAGAACACAGTTGAGGAAAAACTCTCTTTATTTCTCTATATAATCCCCTGCTACATTAACGCACCTAAACAAATTGTTTCACTAGTGCTTGGATAAAATCAAGGTAGGAGGTTTTCTCAGTACACTGGAGCCATGATCGAAACACTGGCCTCCCAGGAACTCCTCTTATGGCCTAAACATGGGGAAATGATTTAGAGCGTGGTCAGGACTATATGGGGGATGTGGAAATAACTCCCAGATGAGTCCCTGTAACGTGCAAATGGTGTTGGAGGGCCACCCAACCCCCCGTTTGACGCCCCCCCCCCCCCCCCCCCCTCCAAGTGGCGCAGTGATTTCAACTGGCGGTCGCTAGTTTGATTCCCGGGTATTACTGTAGCCTCTCGCAGCTAAGGGCCTAGAGAGCTAATTGGCCGAGCTCTTTCAGAGGGGTGGGATGGGAGGCACTTAGCGGTCTCACCTCATCACGGCTCTACAGCCAATCAACTGGCGTTCCAAGAAAACATGTGATAGTCTTCAGCCCTCCCTGACTGACTGGTAGTAGTAGCCTCAATGTGGGAGCCCCCTAGTAACAGGAGGAAATTGGATACGACTAAATTAGGGAAAAAATCACAACATTTTTTTTTTATTTGTACTCTTCTATTTTACTGCGGCTGGGAGTCTTATGACCGTACTGTGCTTGAAGTCTTAGTATATGTAAAAAAAAATCACAAGTCCCACTTTGACTTGAACATCCCTTCCACTAAAAGAACCTGCAAGAATTCTGGCGCTACGGAAAAGCGTTCATCAAACTCGTAAGTTTGAGCGCCGATGATGTGTGCACCATCAGTGGCCGGGAGCCAAGTGAGCAAAATTGACCGTTCTCTCAGGGCAAGGGGGTTTAATACGCCCTCTTTCACTGTCAATCAAAGTGACATTCACCAGTCTCGTCAGTGCATGTATGCAGTAGAGGACAGATAGCGCTTTTTCCCCCAAGTGTGTTGCACTGCACTGTGATGTCGCATGATCAACAGTTTAGCTTAAAAAAAAAGATCTGTCTTGATTGCTTTGCATGTCTCTGAAGATGAAGTGGAAAAAAGAAAATCTGTGAATAAACAAATCAGACATGTCTTTTTATCTGTACCATGGCTGGTACCTAAGTGTTTTTTGGCTTACATTACATTTGCATAGTCTAACCCGACTGGCTGTTGGAGTTTATAATGCAATAACACCTGATTTGCATAAGTTTACTAAAAACACTCAGGTTTTGCTTTTACACTCTTATTCAAATTAATTCTCAAGAAAGAATTACATTTAAACAATTACGACAATTGAAGGTGATTCCAAGCTTAGACTCTAAAACTTGACACTAGCCAAAAAAAAAAAATCATGTATGCATGACAAATGGTCGACACTGATACCCGATCTCCTCAGCACAAAGAAAACATTTTGTTTGTTGGTTTGCTGTAAAACTCGAATGTCTACGCGGCCTTTGATTTAAATGCTTAAAAGCCATAATTTAGTAACTTGAGGAGACAAGGCTGGGTTGTTTGCAAATAATCTGGTTATAAATAACGAAATTCAAAACCCTGTGTTAGCGCATGGAAGGAAGAAAGTTGCCCCGAGCTCAGGGACGACTTCAAGAAATGCTGCCTGTGACAACACGAACAAGTGCTTATGAACAAAACGAATGCAGGTGATACATTAACCTTGTTTTCAACTTTATTGTAATGTGCTCTCATTCATTTCAATGTTGGATGAAATGAGAATGTCTTGGAGTGGATGGAGTTTTTGAAGATCTTAGATTTCTGAATTAGAAGAAATGTGATGCTTTTATTTTTAATTTTCAAATGCTGTTTATGTTCCATCACTTTAATAAAAAACAATTTAAGCGAAGTCTGACTTGAGGGGTTTACTGCCATGTGTTTGTACATAATTGTGAAATGTTGTTGAAATTAATCCTGAACTGTCGTGTCACACCTTGTGTTGTGGGATCAGATCTCACCTCTGATCTGTGTGTGTGTGTGGAGCTTGCATGTTCTTCCTGTGCTTGTTGGGTTTTCTTTGGGTACTTCACAGTTCAAAGATGTGTATTGTAGGATAACTGGCTTAATCATTTTCAAAATTGCCAATAGTTCAAGATTTGGTGTGTTGGCCTTTGGGTTGCCAGACATTGGCGGCCCTCAGCAATATAATTTCCCCCAAAGCAACTGACACTGGTGTGAAGTCATACTGTACAATAGGTCACTACAACCAACCATGAGTTAGTGATGTTGGCGTGGATGGATGGAAGAAAAACCTCAAAAATCAGCTGCATCATGGAAGAGTGTGAGATTGTCATGAACGCTTACTATATTTTCCTTCAGAATTATTGTTTCTAGAATTTTGATCATCAGCATTAAATATTTTTGTATTGAATTTTAATCTCAGAATTCTGACTTTTTCTTAGTATTCCGGCTTTTTCATTCAGTTTCATTCAAAATTCATTTTTTCCCAGAAATTCTGCCTTCAAACTCACTTCACATTTTTCTGACTTTATTTCCAGAAGGTTTTATCAGAGAAAAATGTCAGAATTCTGAATCTAAAGTTTAAAGTCAGAATTCTGAAGAAGAAAAAAAATTATTTGAAAAAAGTCTGAATTCTGAGATGAAAGTGAGTTTAAAAGAAAAACAAATAAAAATCAGAACTCAAAGTCAGAATTTAATTGTTAATGGTGACCCTAATTCACTTCTGTAGTGTATGGAAATAAATGGAATTTTTTTAAATTTATTGTATTCCACAGAAAGTGCTATGCATATACTTTTTAATCTATACCTATAATAAAACTGTAAAGTTGGCATGTCTGTACAAAATAATTTGGCTGGATGCAAGATGAGTAATAGAACACATCAAGATGTTTTTTGGAATTTTTGTTTGTCTGTTTGTTTGTGCACGCATCATATCGCAATCGGCCCACGGGAAGAGAATATATGCTACTTTGAATTTTTTATTGAAAATGCCCTTACAGTATACGGACCTTGAAAAAAACTTTTTTTTTCATCTCCAAATTCAACAGATGGTGTTGTAAAAATTTTATGTGTGCTTATGAGTGTGCAGTTGAAATCTACTAAATAAATGCAATCTCGCACCTTCATTCTGCGCACTTCACATTAGCATGTAAAAATTACTTCATTCCAAAATTCAACAGAAGGTGCTGTACATTTTTTAAAACACACTTAAATGTTTGAAATTGAATTCCACACGAGCGAAGCTGCGGGCACATCTAGTATGTTCATGTTGAACATCCAGTTCCAGATTTAATCCATCTGTTGCTGTTCTGAGAAGGATTTTTGCTAGTCTCTTGTTGCATGGCTGTCAGGATTCATGTTTATTCAGCTATATTAGTGAGTTCAGTAGTGTTTGGTGAGGAGGTCTGGAGTTCCAGTTTATCTTAAAGGTGCTCAGTGGGGTGAGGTCATGGCTTGGTGCTGGACACTCAGGTTTTTCCACTCCAACCTTCGCTAAATATGTCTTCATGGAGCTCAACTTGTTGCACAATGTAATTCTGGCACAGTTCCAGTTAAGGGACGCTGTAATACTACACAATACAAAGACTGTCTATACAATTGTGTGTCTTTCAACATGGGATGGTCAGGTGTTAACAAATTTTTGACATCTAGTGGAAACTTTGAAATATTAGGAATTAAATCTATTTTTTTCAAAATCATGCTGCTAGTCTTGACATGAACTTAATTCAATTCAGTTCAATTTTATTTGTATAGCGCTTTTAGCAATTGTCATTGCCTCAAAGCAGCTTTACACAATCAAAAGAATTATTTAAGTTTGTATGGAATGTGAATGCGTATGAATCAGAATGGTCAGTTTGTCCCTGGCTGTATGCAACTTACAGGACTCTAGGACTTGAGCCTGAGATTTTTCAGTTTTGACTTGTCTCAGACATAAGGAATTATTTACTTGGGCTAATTATCAAGCATGTGCAAGCCAATTAATCCGTTAGTGGTATTCTACAATGGGCGTTCAAGTCAAACCAGGACTTTTGGCTTTTGGGATTTTCACTCACTCACTCATCTTCTATACCGTTTTATCTTGTATTCAGGGTCGCGAGGCCTAGAGCCTATCCCAGGAGGCTTAGAGCACGTGGCGGGGTACACCCTGGACAGGGTGCTTCGCACACTACAGGCAATTTGGGAACGCCAATCAACCTAACCTACATGTCTTTGGACTGTGGAAGGAAACCGAAGTACCCGGGGGAAACCCACCAAGCACAGGGAGAACATGCACACAGAGACGGGAATCGAGCCTGGCCAGGAATCGAGCCCAGACCCTGGAGGTACTAGCCGACAGTGCTAACCACTACACCACCGTGCTGCCTGCTTTGGGATTTAATTTATTTTTATTTTATTTATAAAATGTAAGTGTGTCTATCTTATTTCTAGTCTCATCTTTTTTTTTTTATATGACATGGATAACAGTGACTAAAAATATTCTACAGCTTGACAGAAGCTGTGAAGTGGAAGTGTTATGTCTGAAAATGAAGCCTACATGATCAGCTATTCAAGAACTCAGCATTTCTTTGAGAAAGAGATGTAGGACGAAAAAAGAAAGGAACTTTTCATGCTAAATTCCTATCTGTGTCCACACTCCACATTGTTTGGCACTCAGCGGCATGTTGTGGTGTCAGAGCTATAAAGGAATAAAGGAACTGACTGTCCTACATGTGAGGACTTTGCTTGAAATAGGAATTGAAAATTTCTATGATTTGGTGATTGATTTAGGCGTAATGAAGAAATAGTTAATCTCAGGATATGTTAGCTTTTCTGTCCGTAATATACACAAAATGCTGTCTCACATTTCCTGAAAAGTCACACGGCTTCATGATTCATGAGTCACAATTGTTGTTCATGATTTTGTTATTTTTGTCCATGATTTCACCTGTAGATAAAAGATCCGCCTACGTGTTAGGAGGATCTGGGAGGAAACGAAACCAAAGGCAACCCGCACAGACCCTGAGGGGCCATGTGAAACTGCAAATAGACGGTAACCCAAGCTCAGGCTTGAACCTTAGATCGTGGAGACAATGGTTTTTCACAGTGTGATCTTTTATTACTATTATTTTCAGTGACGTATTTATTTTCACATGATTTTTTTTTTTACACATGATGAGATGATTCATTCAGAGATAGATCTCAGATTTAGTATAAAGATACTAATGTAATATCAAGGTGATGTTTTACTGGATTAAGACAATGGAGAATGGAAGTGCATCCCCTTTGCCACCTTATTTGTCTTATTTTTTTAATGCTCTGTGATTTTATAAATACATTTTTATTTGTGTAAAAGTAGTTGGTTTTATTACTTCACATTATTTATTTACACATC
>JAQMYK010000018.1:4672852-4684128 GCA_030014345.1 Clarias buthupogon | reverse complement strand
TACAAGCCCCGCCCCTGATAACCCGCCCCCCCCTCTGTTATTCCTGCTGTTATACCCCTATCTCATCTATGCGGTTTGACTATGCGAGGACCGACCCGCGTACAGTAGGTGAGATAGGGGTATTATCTAGTTAACAGATTATGGACCAAACGTCGCGCAATGATGATGGTAGAATAATAATAAAGGTCTTGACTAAAACAACAATCACGAAGGAGTTTTCATTTTCTGCAATGGAAAAGTCCTCTAACTAACTCTAACAGAAAGTAACGCTGTAATGTAACTGATTACTTTTTGAAGACTGTAATTTTGTAATGTAATTAGTTACTTTAAAAAGTAACGTCCCCCAACACTGATTAACACACATTATGTTTGCAATCTTATGGACCAGCAAGTTCCTATCGCACTCACACTTCTATCAAAGTTTCTATCAGATCTGCCTCAGTGCTTCTCCACTAAGGAAATGTGACACACCCCATATAAGAGTTTGTGGACTCAGCATAAAGGTTGGGTTACTCTTTCAATCTCCTTTTAAAACCAACTTAAATACAAAACATGATACATGCATGTATTTGTACCATTATACAGGAGCAGGGCATAGAATTTTATCATATTGTCACCTGTTCTTTGAATCTCATAGTGTAGACCCAAAGCTTAAAAAAATATTACGCTCCGCCATCCATACCAGTTTTATTACTCTAAGCCACAATGTCAATATATATCATCCCTAATTGATACCTTCTGTATAGTAGGAATTATAACAGCCATGTGGTTCTACCTGTGGTTTGGTTCAACACTATCAAATGAGGCATCTAATCAACAGGAAGAAATTTCTATTAAACAAGTTTTTTTTACCTGGAGAATTTCTTGGTATCGTCTTGTAAACATATTTTTTTTATCTGCCATCTTTGTTGCTGACTTATAGAGTGACTAGAAGTAACTGCCACTGCAACCATTAAAAGTTTCGAAACCATGTACAGTTGCATATTGTGTTTTGTAGAAATGTCTTTCAGAATCATTATATATGTTTGTCCTCTAATTTCTGTAAGTGATTTTTACACTGGAAGGCACCAGTACCAAGGTACCAATACTGCCAAAGCAGAACAATTGAGCCGCTGGTCTGAAAGGTCTGACCTTGGCATTTAAGAAGGAGACTCTCTCATACACCATCTGGAGCTCGAGCATCTGGAGGGTGGTTTTCTCTGCTCTAAGGGTGTGTTGCAGAAACTCAGAGACACATGAGAGGTCAAAAAGAGTCAGATGTGTCACCTGACACTGCACACACAGCCCTTTCATCTTCTTAATTAAGGTTCATCGCTTATGGGGTTGTAATAACCTGAATCGTTCAGTGCTGCATGTTTGACCTGAACACTCTACTACTCCTCCTTACACACACCTGGTAAAATCTGAAGCCAAATTGGAGATTATTTCGTACAACAGCATTGGAGAATTCTTTAATGCATTTGGACAGAATGTGTTAATTAGTTTAAATAAATAAAAGAAAGGTTTTGTCTGTACATTGGTCGGAATTTGCTCTTTCAATGATATCTGTATGTTTCATACATTAGAGGACCAGAAACCAGTCTCAGAAAATTTTCTGTCTGTATGTCTGTCTGTCTGTATGTCTGTCCAGCCAGCTTTTGTCACAGCATCAAACAAAACTAGCTGGAATTTAATAAAACAGAATTTAACAGAATTTAATAAAACTTAGATATCTGCCTGCACCACAAGTGCAATCAAAATGCTGAGTAAAAGCAATGTTATGAACAGTTATGCCTGATTTAATAATCTACTTTAAAATAAGCTACTAATTCACTACTTGCTCAATGTAAACAAACACCTGTAACAATAGATATTAATTAGAAAAGCTAAACTGAATATTTTTACTGCGATTAGTTCATATTTTGGCGGCATGGTGGTGTGGTGGTCGCCTTGCACCTCCAGGGTCCGGGTTTGAGTCCCGTCTCTGTGTGTGTGGAGTTTGCATGTTCTCCCCGTGCTTGGTGGGTTTCCTCCGGGTACTCCGGTTTCCAAAGACATGTAGGTTAAGGTAATTAGCATTCCCAAATTGCCCGTAGTGTGTGAATGAATGTGTGTGAGGGTGTGCCCAGGGTGTACCCTGCCTTGTGCTCTAAGTCTCTTGGGATAGGCTCCAGGCCCCCGCGACCCTGAATACAGGATAAAGCGGTATAGACGATGAGTGAGTGAGTGAGTAAGTTCATATTTTAATCTTTATCTAATTGTAATCTTTATCCGATCTACTTTTTAGATTTCTCATCTGTGATTCACTCTCCGATTACCGAACAGGGAGTGTATTTGGTTGAAAATGAAAGAAGTACGCAAACAACGCGTGAGATACTCAACCTTATACAAAAAATTTTTTTCTTTGAATCAATAGGTTAGACAGAGAGTTCTGCCGTATTTCAACCTGAAATAAAAATATCACTACATTAAAGTTGATCTGATTATTTTTAACTTTAACCTTTCAGCATTTTCCTGTCAACGCCTGGCACTTCAGCTAATTCTCTATAACGCTAACCAAATATTAACATCCTTTTTTTTCTAATCCACATGAATAGATTAAATAAATAAAGTGTGTAACTGTTGATACGTTGACGTTTTCTCTGAGGAGAACCTGTACGATGAGTTTTCATCAACCTGTAATCTGGAACGTTTCTCAACATCATCAGGAAAGAGATCGTTTTCTTGTTAACTTGACAAGCTGCATTTTTGTCCTATTAACTTCACAAGAGAGCAAGAAGAAGAAGAAGAGCGAGATTATTTTTACTGTAGCTGCTGTAATCAAAGTGATAACAGGAAGCTTTTGCATACAGGTCTCTATCAGATCTGCCTCAGCTTTACTCTTCTAGATTCACCGAAGTGTGAATCACTCGGTATGAGGGTTTGAACAATCAGCAGATAAATATATGACATGTGGGGTTTGGAAAAGAGCCAAAGTTCTCGTCTGTGAGAGAAAAAAACACACACAAACACACACAATATGGCAAATGCTGTTCATGAAAGTAAAATCCCTCAAACATGTAGAGTGAATAAAAATATACACAGTATTACACTATTGCATAAAGTACAGTGAATGTGCAACCGTTCTTACTATTATTTGAAAGAAGCTAATGTTAGCTGACTAGCTGTTGCGGTTTCAGTAGCTAGCTAGGGTTGTACTAGGTCATGATCATTTATACATGTTATATATAGCTTTGTAGTTACTCACATGCTCTAGAGCTTAAATATACAGTAGAGCCTTTACCACAACAGGCAATTTCTAAAGAACATCAGATTAACATCTTAAGTTTATTAAACGGCCAAAACACAGTATTGGTGCTGATTTAATTGTTGTTTTTTTATGTTATACACATAAAATGCCAAAGAAGCTACTTCTAAAGTTTATGCAACATGGAAGTCACCAGTCCTGCTTCCCTAAAAATTTCAAAGCAAATGCAAATTATTTACATTTGTTTGAGTATTGATAGTAAAATTGGTGTAAGCATCGATAAACATTTGACCTGTAAAAATTGTTGCTTAAATTATACAGTAGCATGCTGTGCAAAATTAAGGATTTTTAAAGCAAAACATCTGTAGTGTCTATAACCATGTCAAATTTATGTTGCAATGTCTTAACAGTTTTAGAATAATACACTTTTCCAGGTTTATGTCTTTTCATGTAAATCTAAACTGGCCAAGTTTCATCTGATAACAATTAAGATCATTGAAAGGCATAAAAGGGCATAAAATTGTATTTAGCAAATGTGTTTCTTTTTATCTGATAAACATATAAATGTGTTGCATATTTACAAAAAAAACGAAGCATGGATTGGGAGATAAGAAGCATTACATGGAGTTATATGATCCTATCTGAAAATTCACTTTTTCACCTAGGTGAGGCATTGATTATCACCGATACCATGGTACTAATAAAATCTAAGCAAAAATTGTGACTAGGTTTTTTTTTTTTTTTTTTTAATAACAGAGTTAATCTGACGTTTACTTCTGTTCCCCCTGCTAACACTGTGTGCTCCTGTATGCACAGCACCCTGCTGTTACAGCCGCCCCGCCCCACCTCGCCTTGTCATTTCCCAGATCTGCATCCTTTGTGGAGCGTTACGGTCTAATGGGAAAAGGGAAGCAAAAAAACAAGATGACTAAAACACACTCAAGCATGCGAGCATCTGTCAGGCTTCTTATAATGCAATCTGCTAAAACGTATTTGGAAATAACATAAAGAACAAATAAATAATAAAGTAATGAAGCTCATGAGGGTTAATATTCAGTGTACTGTAACAAGAGACGTTAATTTTAGTTTTATATTTTGTTAAATTAATTAGGGATTTTTTTGTGAAAAAAAAAAAAGGAAATATTTTGCAGTTTATAAGGTCTTACTACCGTTTGTCGGGTTACTAACTTTTTACTTTAATATAAATTTAACTTTAATCATTTCTGGTTAAATTACTGATATTAATATTATCTTTTTTAAACATAAATCCACAAAATGTCAATGATTTCTGAATTTTTAATCAAACAACCTGTACATGCTAGTCTACTAAGTAAGAATTCGTATTAAAGTTTGATTTAATCCGAATTACTTTTCGCAACCTTTTTACTTTCCAATATCTGTTTCAAAATTAAACATTTAAAATCATGCAGTATGTGTAGTAATAGAAGGTGTGTAGAGGTTTTCAGTAGTACATTTGGATTATCAAGAAGCAAACTAGAGTACCCGATGTACAGTACACTCATTTAACCACTGAATAATAATAAATAATAATAATAAGTTTATTTTATATAGCGCCTTTCAAGAGACTCAAGGCCGCTTTACAATGACAAAAATGTTTACACATAGAAAGAGACATCTGAAAGACAACAAAACAAAATACAGATAAACATGAAAACCGGTAGAATTTATCTAAACACATATTCAAAGATTGGGAAAACAGGACGAGAAAAGATATGTTTTAAGGTGGGTTTTGAAATCTTGTAGTGAAGAAAGATCACGGATGTGTTTGGGAATAGAATTCCAGAGTGCAGGGGCAGAAATACTAAATGCTCGTCCTCCAAATGATCTTAATCTATGGCGAGAAATTAACAGTAGACCATCATCTGCAGATCGGAGTGTGCGAACAGAGGAGTAAGTATGAATAAGATCCGGCGGCAAGACCATGGAGTGCTTTGAAGATGATAAGGAGAATCTTGTATTGAATGCGGGAGCGAACAGGTAGCCAGTGAAGTTTGTGTAGGTTGGGAGTGATGTGTGAGGATTTCTTTGAATAAGTGAATGATGTGTATGTGTTGCTAATGCAGGAACCAAATGATATGACCATCTTTCATGCTCAGAGTATCATTATGTTTAATCTGGCAGTAATATAATTACAGTTTACATCTGTCAGTGCTGTCGCTTTTGTTCGCAGCAGGTCGTTCCGTAAAATACAGACTGTAACTTCTTCTCAAATGTGGTGTAGAACAATTATTGTTCCGGGTAGCTCACACAATAGGGGGTTGGTGAAATTGTAATTGTAATACACCATGGACCATCAGATCCACACAACAACATAGCACAGGTTTTACACCGGTGCCCTTCCTGACGCAACCCTCCCATTTTATCCAGGCTTAGAACCGGCACTAAATCCGCAGTGGCTTGGTTTTGGGCATTGTGTGGGAATCGAACCCAGCAGGCAGGTTAGAAAACTACCACAGAGCCACTAATGCACCAATGTGATCACATTACAGTTCTGAGCGTAAAAGCTTTCTTTATTTCTCTGTATAATCCATTGAGTTCCCTTATCGCAGGGTTTCAGTAGTGCTTGGATACCATCAAGGCCGAAAGTTTTCTCAGTACGTTTTCTCAGAGCCATGATCATAAGACCTACTTCACGTCTGGATCGCTAGCCTCCACCAAAATAGTTTTTCCTCTCATAACTGTGTTCTAGACGGCACCGTGGCTTAGTGGTTAGCAGTCGCCTTGCACCTCCAGGTTCCGGGTTCGATTCTTTCCTCATCGTCTGTGTGCATGGAGTTTGCATGTTCTCCCCGTGCTTGGTGGGTTTCCTCCAGGTACTCCGGTTTTCTCTTACAGTCCAAGGACATGCTGATTGGCGTTCCCTAATTGGCCACAGTGTGTGAGTGTACTGTATGTGTGTGCGTGTGTGATGGATTGGCACCCTGTCCAGGAAGTACCTTACCTTGCGCCCTAAGTCTCTTGGGATAGGCTGAAGATCCCAGGTTCAAACCCCACAACCACCAAGTTGCCACTGTTGGGCCCTTGAGCAAGGCCCTTAACCCTCAATTGCTCAGATGTGTAATGAGATAAAAATGTAAGTCGCTCTGGATAAGAGCGTCTGCCAAATGCCTAAATGTAAATGTAAGCGAATCCCAGTTTAACTTGAATGCCGCTTGTGTAGAACTAAATGGACATTTATTTTGTCATCCCTAGATCATACTATTACTACTCTAGATCATATATCACTACTATTTTTACAAGATTTACAAGATTTCAATAAACCAAATATATGGTTAATAAACATGGAGATATTTCTATTACCTTTCCAGCTCTTAAGTTTGCTTAATCTATAGCCAGATCATTTCACTCTCTTTATTTCCTCATGAGCTTATAGCAGACCATTTTGAGTAGAAACGTCTGGAAATCGGCTTTATAATCCTATATTTGATTTGTCGTAAAGGTATAATACTAAATATTGGGCAAAATTGACTGTATTCAAAATAGTTGCACTTGCTAAGATGTAATATTTTTATTGTTTTCTAGTATAAACAGTGCAAATCATGTCATAGGGATCCCTGTCTATGGAAATCCAGTTAAATAATCTTGTGGGATTTTCTTGTGGGCCAATGTAATTTCATGTGATTTTTAAAACTTGTAATGCACACACACATACACACGCACGCACACACACACACACACACACGCAGAGACATGCAGACTGGAACATTATCGACTGGACCATACAGCTAGCAGCACAGCAAGCAATAATTATTAAAAAGTTTTGGAAATAAAATAGCTTCAAGACAGTTCCACTGAAGACAATTAAACGCGTGCACTGTGCCGACTAGCTGGCTAGGATCCAGTTGGTTCCTGTTTTGCAGCATGACAAGTGAATAAAAAGGACATCATTATAGCACAATTACTGCGGAAAAACATGTTAGTTGACTTGTACAGTGTATCATCAGCTGTGCTGTGTGTCAGGCTAAAACAGTACAAACTAGTATTGTGAACGCCTCTAAGGTAATAACAGCTCTTTAGCATGTTAGCATGCTTGTACTGAAAATCAACACCTAACCAATAAATCTCACCCCTTGTTCTTTCCTGTAGGAGCCTCCCTTCACTTCATGAAAACTTTCCCATCGGTCAACGGAAACACGCAAGCACGTCCAGTAACCAGCCTGGAATTTAACCACGCACTAATGTATATGGTATGGTCCACGTCATGCTTTTTTTTAAATTTTTTTTAGACAAACTATGATTTGTAAGTTCAGTCATTTATGCCTTGCTATATCTTTGCATACGTTGTAGATGATCAGCCCCCCACAGCTCCCCCGCATCCGTATCTCGGAACCAGCCATGCCGACGGGATGCTTTTCGCCTCATCTAGGACCGCACCCCGTCTCTGGCATCTCAGCCCGATCACCTTGCCGCCCCCAAACTTCGCCATCTCCGCGTATGAGGAAGCTGAGGCTGACCCTGCCGCTTGCTGGAAACATGGTCCGGACGAATTGCCACCGCAGGCACAGCTGGCATCCCGGCGTGTTGCAGTGTAGCCATCAACAGTGTGGACAGCGCAGGTAGGGCCCACCAGGAATAATATTAATAGCAATAATTATATTAATAATTAGACCTTTGATTATTTACTGTATCTTATAAAAATACTGTTAAACAAAATATATATATAATGCAGCAAGTATTCTTTAAATTTGTGTTAATAATGCCTGTCTATCACCGGTTCGGTCCATGCTGTGATTTACCTAATGGCATGTTTGTGTATATAGGAAAAGTCATTGTGTGCAAATTAATACAACTGATAAACAGGTAATGAATTAATCAATCCGAAAGAAAAGATGTTATCTTAGAGTGCAAAGTAGTTTCAGAGCTTTGTAACAGTCTAAGGTAAAGAAGGCAAAGATGTTTTCTGTCTTGGGAAACTCTTTATGACTTTTTCTTTTTTTTTTCTGAGTAACTTTTTCTGAGTGTAAATTTTTTTTTGATGTTCCATAACATTAAATGCAACTACAAAAGTAATAATTTTTTTAAAAAGACAATAATAAAAAAAGTTTAATCATCATTCTCTAAATAAAAAAAAGCATAACGTTGGCAAATGTCCATGGCACATAAAACACTCAGTAATGACTCAATAATGACTCTTCTCCCTTCTACTCTATCGTTGATTATTAATCAACAGGCCTCTCATTTGCTTTCCTGACACATTTTATTAAGAAGTGTTTCAGTATTTTTAATTAGCAGTACTTCAATTGCATGTAGATTTCTTCGCACTCCTTTCAGGGTAGCACTAGAGATGCGCTAAGCTACATTTACATTTTAGCAGATGCTCTTATCCAGAGCGACTTACATTTGAGAAGTTAAGGCCCCAACAGGTGCAATTTGGTGGTGGTAGTGTTTGAACCTGGGACCTTCTGGAACGTAGCCCAAAGTCTTAACCACTGAGCTACCCCTGCCCACAAATTAACTACATTACCCATCAGCCCCAGCAAATCACATGTCCATGATTGCCTGTATTTTAGTTCTGTTTGTTGCATCTTTCTAATCTTCTGTGTCTTTTGCACTACCTATTTTAAGGTTTGTACCTTGATTGTTGTCTAGAAACCAAGGTTATGAACATAGTCCTGTTTAGTTTATCTATTTGTGTTTTTCTTGTTATTAAAATAAATAGAATCAGCACTTGTATCTCACTGCCTTTTATGAGAGGAACAAGAGAATGGCTTTTTCAAAATATTTTTTTTGAGGGTGAATATAGTTGGAGACCAATGGGACAGGCTTCCAACTGTACAGTAGCTCAAGCTACAGACCAATGGGGCAGCCTCCCTGTTCCGGCTCAAGCTGGAAACCAATGGGACAGCCTCCCCACTGCAGCTCAAGCTGGAGACCAATGAGACAGCCTCCTCATTCCGTCTCAAGCTGGAGATCAATGGACAGCCTTACTACTGCAGCTCAAGCTGGAGACCAGGCTCCCCATTCCGACTCAAGCCGGCACTGCAGCTCAAGCTGGGGGCCAATGAGACGGCATCCCCACTGCAGCTCAAGCTGGAGACCAATGGGACAGCCTCCCTGTTCCGGCTCAAGCTGGAGACCAATAGGACAGCCTCCCCACTGCAGCTCAAGCTGGAAATCAATGGGACAGCCTCCCCTCTGCAGCTCAAGCTGGAGACCAATGGGACAGCCTCCCCACTGCAGCTCAAGCAGGAGACCAATGTGACAGACTCCCCGTTCTGGCTCAAGCTGTAGACCAATGTGACAGCCTTGCCACTGCAGCTCAAGCTAGAAACCAATGGGACAGCCACAATACTGCAGCTCAAGCTGCAGACCAATGGGGCAGCCTGCTCGCTCCGGCTCCAGCTGGAGACCTTTGGGGCAGGCACCATACTGCAGCTCAAGCTGGAGACCAATGGGCAGCATCCCCATTGCAAGGCTGATGTGGTGGCTGCCTCAACCCCTGACTCTGATGAGGACATGTTTGCCCCACCCTGCCTCAATGAGGACAAAATTGCTGCTCTTCTTAGAGGCATGGGCGTCACTCCATTTCCCTGCGCCACCTCTGACATCACTCTGCCTCCCTGTTCACCTGATGATGTCACTCTGGCCCCTGGTGTTACAGGGTACCTCAATCACCTCTCTGAGGTTGTAGACTTTCTTTGAGCACTGTTGAGGAGCGGGCACGACGATCTCTGCGGCAGGCTGAGGAGCGGGCACGACGATCCCGGCACCGGGCTGAGGAGCGAGCACGACGATCTCAGCGCCGGGCTGTGGAGAGGGCACGACGATCTCGGTGCTGGGCTGAGGAGCAGGCACGACAATCTCGGCGCCGGGCTGAGGAGCGGGCACATCGATCTCGGCGTCGGACTGAGGAGCGGACCAGACGATCTCGGAGCTTGGCCGTGGAGCTGAAGCGATGTCCTAGAAGCCGGGAGGTGGAGGAAGAAGCGTGCCATCCTCGGAACTCGGCGGCTGCAGGGCGGAAGCGACGTCCTCGGAGCTCGGCGGCTGCTGAGCTGGAGCGACGCTTGGAGACTACAGAGCCGGCGCGATGTCCTCGAAGCCGGGGGCGGAGGAAGGACTAGGGTCTCCAGGCTGCACAGCGGCTGCAGAGCGGAAGCGACGTTCTCCTCACTTAAAGGCAGTGGCGAAGGAAGCACGTCGTCCTCTCTGCTCCGCGACGGCGCGTAGTCCTCCGCGATGAGCCCAGGTGGCGGCGGGAGAGGGAGTGCATCGTCCTGGCTGCACAGCCACTGCGCGTAGTTCTCCGCGACGAGCACAGGCGTCGTCCTCAAAGTCGGGAGGCGGGGGAAGAAGCGTGACGCTGTCAGAACCTGGCCGCTGAAGAGCTGGCGCGACATCCATGAGGTCCTCAAAGCCGGGAGGCGGAGGAAGAATAAACACATCTTCTTCGATGTCCAGCTGAGGTGCCGGAAGCGATCTTTCCTCCGTGTCGAAGAGCGTAGTCGTTGGTGGAAGCTCGTCGGCCATCGGAGGAGGAGGAACAAGATCAGTGCCCGCAGCGCGGCTCTCCTGAACTTGGACCAGCAGGTGTTGGAGCTGTTCCACCCGCTCCCGCAGGCTTTGAATCCGCTCCTCATTCACCTCTGCCCAGAACCTGTTGAGCTTCCTCGTTCCTTCCTCTTTGCACTCCGGCTCCGTTTGAGGTTCTTCTTCCCTCCCGCCACCGCCGTACCTGACCTCTTTGGTCCATACCTCTTGGTCGGTGCGGGGAAGCATATATATACAGTACAGGCCAAAAGTTTGGACACACCTTATCACCTATCGGTCAATGTGTTTTCTTTATTTTCATGACCATTTACATTGGTAGCTTCTCACTGAAGGCATCAAAAGTATGAATGAACACATGTGGAGTTATGTACTTAAAAAAAGGTCTCCACAGTCACCGGACCTAAACCCAATCAAGATGGTTTGGGGTGAGCTGGACCGCAGAGTGAAGGCAAAGGGGCCAGCAAGTGCTAAACACCTCTGGGAACTCCTTCAAGACTGTTGGAAACCATTTCAGGTGACGACCTCTTGAAGCTCATCG
>JAQMYK010000018.1:4662194-4672752 GCA_030014345.1 Clarias buthupogon | reverse complement strand
TAAGCTCACAGATCTAGGAAAAGTCATGAAAGGAGGGTCCTGGATTTTGATCGAGTGTGAAGTTTTTTTTTTTTCCCTCCATTGCGGTCAAATGACCGCTGCTCGGCGCTTCTAGTATTAAGGAATTTGCTCAGTGCTTAAGGAATTTGTTGATGTTTATCTCATCCACTGCCAAACTTTTGAGCTCGTAAACTAAGCACTTAACCCTCGATTTCTTTGAGTGAATCTTCTCTTTGAAAACCATCAAGCAAATGGAGTACACTGAGAGTTCAACCACCTTGACTGTATTTTAAATGTTATCTCATTGAACAAGTTGATGCACATTTTTTTTTCTCTAGAAACAGAACAAGAAGAAGTGAAGGCAGGGCTGATATGAGACAGAGGCCGAGCTCTGTTCATTGTCTGCATTGTTCTGTATTAACATTGTACACATTGTCAGAGTGAACAGAGAGTTGGCTTTATTTTTCCTCAGAGAGAGAAAAAGAGAGAGAGTGAGAGATGCTCAGACACAATGGAGAACATCCTTGTACGAGTCGCCCTTGCCGTGTTCAGTCTTGCAGCTGGTGTCGTGTTGGGAGTTTCGGTCGTGGCCGCCTATTTCGTGATTTCTGTGCTGCTTGCTGTGGCACTTGTGGTGTTTGCGGTTATTATTTGTGTAGTGCTTTTGTTTTGGGGGAAATGCAACATCACGACCATTAGTGTATCTGTATAAGCCAGGTGTAGAGCTTCAGAGAGTTTCGTTTATGATGGAGGACAGGGATAGACGATGCATCATGTGATTATGGTGGGTGTGTGCTTTAGGGATGCGTGTGTGTGTATGATTTTTTTTTAAAAGGTTTCTGTTTCTTATTATCTCTTGACCGTTGTCAGGGCCGGTCTGTCATAGGTTTTCTTATGAAGTTAATGAAGTATAATATTTAGCAAATACTAATCATTTGTTCATTTTAAAGATTTCTATATCTGTTATTGTTACTTATATATATTTTGTTGAAGTTATAGATATTGATTTAAATTAATTGTTTTATTGTAATTTGCAAATTACTGTGTTATTTTTAAAAGACTTTATTTTATAAACTTTAATGTTCAGTATTGTTTGTTGAGTTTTATTGAATAGAATTTAGTATTTCTTTATTTAATAAATATATTTTTTTAATTGTTCTTCATAATGTTACTGAAAGCTACAATTTGCTTCAAAGATATAATGATTGTGATGATGATCATGATGACAGATAGATAGATAGATAGATAGATAGATAGATAGATAGATAGATAGATTACTATACTTAAATATATTCATTATTAATAAATAACTAATAAGCATTAATAAAATATTAATAAAAATATTATTATATATGTTTTTTTAATTATATTTTGGATTCTTTGTATTATACATATTTACAAACTCATATATTATTATTATTATTATTATTATTATTATTATTATTATTATTATTATTAAAGTATTAATTAATTTATTTATTTATTTATTTATTACCATTTAAACAATGATGAAGAATATATAAAATAATTGAGAAATTTTTTATTTTATTTAAATAAATAACTAACAAACTATATATCCATAAAAATAACAAGAAAAGGTAAGGAATATATTTTTCTTCTATTTAATATATTTTTCTTCTATTTAAATATATTTTTCTAGTTTATTTACAAACTCTCATATATTATTATTATTATTTGGATGATTATTATTATTATGATTATTATTATTATTATATTTTTATATATTATTCATATATTATTATTTGTATTTCTTTATTTTATTTAAAATAATATACTTAAATAAATAACTAATAAACATTTATAAACATATTAATACAAATACAAATAATAACTGTAAGAAATATATTTTTATTCCAAGTATTATTAATTATTTACAAATTGTCATATATTATTATTATTATTATTATTATTATTATCAAAACTTTTATTTATATATTTGTAAACAATAAACAGTATATGAAATCATCACTTAAGTACAGTAATTAAAAGTGATTATAAGATTTGAACCCACGCCTCCGTGTTTGTGCGTCAGTGTGAGTCTGGAGGCTCTCGACCCTGTGGAGATGGAGAAGGTTCAGTGCGGCAGTCTGAAAAAGCGAGACCCTCGCCGCGCCCCCATCACCGATTACACCGAGGACCTGGAGTCCCTGCTGTCACTCAATGAGGAGGAGGAGGGGTCAGGCTCACAGGTCTTCTCTTTCCAGGAGGTCAGTGTAAAAAACCACTGGATGATGTTTGCTAGAAAAAAATGTCAATCAAACTCTGAGATCTGAATTTAAAAACCGTTACTGAGAGGAAATTTTTAACACACCTGATCATCATTGTTTTATACCAGGCGCGCACGCGCACACACACACACACACACACACACACTCACATAAACACAATTCATACACTAACACATGCACAAAATGAACACACACACACACACACAAACTTAAACAACCTAAACCGAATGTGTGCGTGCGGAAACACACACACACACACACACAAAACCAGCATACCACATACATAAACAGACAAACACAATTAACGCACAGTCACACATTCATACGCCCACGCAAACAAACTTGAACACACACACACACACACACACCTTAAATAACTTGCACGCTTGCACAAACACACACACACACACACCTAAAACAACTTGCGTGCTCACACACACACACACACACACATACACACACACACAGAGTTCTCTTTTTTGCTCTTTTCCCGTAAGTGCAAAAGCCACAAAACTAACAAAGAAAATTTGTTAAGGGTGTGGCCACACATGGATGCGTGTGTGTGTGTGTGTGTGTGTGTGTGTGTGTGTATGTGTGTTCTCATGTCTTCTTGCCGTTGTGTGTATTACAGGGGAAATCTCCTCTGCAGAAATACAGTATGTCCGTCCCATCTCTTTGCATCACACCGTGTGAACCAGGTCCTTCTCTCACCAAGCAGCGTCCTCACTCTCACGCCCAAGGTAAACCAGGCACAGTGCTCAAGCCAGTGGTGCATAGAGAAAGACAGTAGATGCTAACATGCACACACACACACACACACACACACACTTATTCTGTCTTTGAGTACAAGAAATTTGGCCATATATGGGAGGGGCAAATCCACTGTCTCCTGTCAATCACAACCTAACTGCGATTAGCTTTTAAGGATGTGTTCACACAGACCAGAGTGCACTATCAGACCCCATAGTCTGGTAGGCTTGAGTAACACGAACACTGCGTGTTCGTGCTCAGGCAGGAATCAGTGTACCATGCTTGAGTGCACTTGAAAAGGTGGACTGGGGCATTGTCTGACTCTAATATGAAAGCCAACAGTACCTATAAACACGGACGTGGACCACTGTCGTGACATGAAACGCCATCTGTCACGTCAGAAATATCTGAGATCTTTCACCAAAATATACAGAACTGACGACGGGGAATAGTTAGCTGAACGTGTTGTTCAGTTGTACTGATGGTCAATAATCCTGATTTCAGAAAATCCTCAACAAAACAGAGTTCACAGTCCAATACGATGGAAAACAGCTTTGAGACAAAATGGCACCGGGACAACACTGTTACACTGTTACACTGTTACACTGTTACAACACTGTTCCCCTGTGAGACTCATTTCCTTAGGTTCGGTCAAGGTTTTTGGGGAAAGGGGACAGTAATTTAGTCAAGTTGTTTGGAAGTTTTTTTTAATTTATATTCGTGTCAAAGATCTATAAGACTCACTTTGTCTGACTTAAGAACAAATCCGACTTACAAACATGCTCCCGGAATGGAACTCGTTCGTAAGTCGGGGACTACCTGTACTGTATATTTTGGAACTTTCGGTTCGGAAGATTCCACGTTCAAATCACACGACCACCAAGTTGTCCCTGTTGGGCCCTTAAGCATGACCCTTGGCCCTCAACTGCTCAGATGTATAATGAGATAAAAATGTAAGTTGCTCTGGATAAGGCCATCTGCCAAAATGTAAAACTGTACTCATCCTACCATTAAAAAATTACAATTGCTGGCAGTTTATTTAATAAAACATGACATGCTTTTTTTCTGTTTTTCTTGTGTTCAGTGTTGTAGACATCAGCGGAAAATAAATGTTGTTCCTGTTCTCATTTGTGCTCGCTATAAATAGTTGTTCTTTCACTTTCTGTTGACATTAATAAGACAAATTGCACATCGCTATGATAGAGAATCTTTTTCAGGTCTTCAGCTACTGTATCTACTGTCTCAGCTTTGGACCTGACTGGAGTCCATTTGGACTTTTCTAGTGATTCCACCTTAAGATTTGACAGATTTCGCGGTCCGAGATGCTTTTCCGCTTACCACTGATGCACAGAGTGTTTATCCGAGTTACCTGAACCAGTCTGAACAAAGCATCTCTCCAGCTTATTGGATGTTTTTTGTTTTTTGCACCGTCCTCAGTCGAATCCAGAGACTCAAACCGACTCGCACCAACAACCACGATGACACAGTGGCACTGACTGCTTTAAATCAGTAACGTGGAAGTTCTGTAAATTCATTTATGTGTATGAGTCTGCACGTGTGTGTGTGTGTGTGTGTGTGTGTGTGTGTGTGTGCGCAGTTATGCGGAAGCCGCCTTCCTGTATTTGTTCTGCCGACTTGCTCGTCAGCGCCCTGAAGCCCTAAAGTGGTGTGTTCTCACCTCCCACTCGCTCTCCCATCTCTTTTCTAATGAAGTCATGAAGAAGCGACTCTACTGTCAAGTCATGCAGGGCTACGATTTAGACGTGAAAGTTCAGAATAAAGAGTTCAAAAGTCACTTCAGAGGGATTATTCATTCTCCAAAACATTGTTAAGAAGTTGGGGGACTGATTCAGTGCTTTTGTGCTGTTTTTTTTTTTTCCCAGCACATTCTTCCCTTTCCTCTCTACTTGGAGGATCTACACAGAGGTAAGGGCTGACTTTTGGTCATTCTGTACAATGTGAGAACCGGTGATTGTTCTGTATTTGTGCCTGACTCTGGATTTGTGTGTGTGTGTGGAGCAGTCTCCAGGTTGATGCTGAGCTCAGTGGTGAGCTTTGGGACAGTGAGGAGACGACGGAGGGCCAGGGGGTTCAAAACAAGGAGAGCGAGAAGCCGAACGGCCTGCGCTCGCTGGTTCGGAGTCTCAGCTTCTTGGGAAAGATGGCGAAGAATATCAAGGTAGGAAAAATAAAGCTGAACTTTTAGGAGTGTTTTTCTCACCTGGCTTTAATATTACGAGACTGAGGTGATTATATACAGTATGTAGAGCGCTGTGGAAATTTCATTTAGAGGATTTAGTGTATCAGTGTGAAATACATCCAAAATACTTAACCAAAGTGAATGATAACTATGATGCAGTATGCTGCTATATAAAAATAATCAGTGATGGAGTTGAATGGTTTATATCCTTTTACAACAGGAAGGCCTAGGAAATTCCCATTTTGGAGTAATCTTATAACATCTCTGACTGTTTGGAGGGGCGTTCAAGTCAAATCGGGACTTTTCATTTACACAGAATGTTATAACACTGTTATAAATGTACAAATTCCCTTCATTTCTCTATATAATCCCCTGCTACACTAATGCACTTATCCCAGTGTTTCACTAGTGCTTGGATACCATCAAGGTAGAACGTTTTCTCAGTGCGTCAGTGCCACGATCACTTCAGAAACACCGGCCTCCCGGGAATCCCTTTAATGATCCAAACACGTCGGAATGGCTTGGAGCGAGGTCAGGACCGTACAGGGGATGTGACAATAACTCCCAGACAAGTTTCTGTAAGGTGCAAGTGGTGTTGGTGAACGATTGTGCGTTCAGATCACACCGACAGATGAAACTGTTCAGCAGTTTGGTGACGTTTATATGGCGTTTATATATTCCCAGGGTTAAAAAGCATAACGCTAGATTGAGCGCTATAATCTAAACCCAAACTGACCAATCATTACATAGAAATTACATAATTTATTATATTTATTATTTATATTCTAAATATACGATAAGATAAGAGGAACTTTATTTATCCCGAGGGAAATTCTTTTGTCACAAACATGCTCAATTCAGCCAAGGAACAATAAAAATAAAGTAATACAGTAAGTTAATACTTATATTAATAAAGTAATACTTAATGCAATAAGTACAGTAAATAATAATAATAATAAAACATAAATATAAATGATTACATTGATTTTTGTATCTTCTTTCCAAAAAATGTACAGGTTGACACAATAAATGTTTGAAGATACAGTTTATATCCCATCAGCATATTTTCAATTCATATTAATCCTCATTAATGAATTAACAGTGTAACAAAGATATGGTTGAAAAGCTTAACACTACCGTAACTCATTATTCTAAGAATAAGCTTGAGAGAATGAGGGTCAGAGGGAGGACTTCCTCTTTCCCCGTGCACAGGTTAGAGAGGAAACTGTCTGGGTTTCTGTATACCGTGTCAGGACATTAAATAATAATCAAAGTGTCAAACCATACTGAAAATGCTACGACTGAATACGTATTTGCAACCAACAGCAATAAAACCCATGCTTATGATTGTTATACTTTTTATATATACAGTAGGACTTCATAATGATGAGGTTGGTTCGTGGACTACAGTCTATATTCCAGGCTGTATTACTGTATCATAAACTATACATAATGAAAGCAGTTTTTAGGTAGTATTTGTATATGAGCTCATGAGTTTCTGGTTTCTAATATAATCTCATATACAGTAGTCTCATTTCCTCATTATTATAAATTTTCCAAGCAGTGGCTGAGCGCTTTGCACTGTTGCCTCGTGCGTCCAGGGTTGGGGGTTCTCGAATCCTGCTTCCAGCATGTTCATGTCGAGTTTAGACATTCTCTCAAGGGTTTCCTTCAGGTACTCCAGTTTCCCATTACAGTCCGAAGACAAGCATCGAATGCTGATTGGTGTTTCCACATTGCCTGTAGTGTGTGAATAAGTGTGTGTTTATCCCCGGCAATGGGTTGGCACCCCATCCAGGATGTACCCTGCCTTGTTTCCTGGGATAGGTTCCAGGCCCCCAGGCCCCCTCGTGACCTACACAGGATAAGCAGCATGGAAAATGAATAAATGCAGGAATCCATGTTCCATCCGTGTTGGGTGTTGAGTTGTTTGTGGCCACTAGGGGGCACTCCTGGATTTCATCTGTATATCCTACATCAACCTCATGGATGACTTAAACCATATGGAACACTTTTTTTTGGTTCTGGAAATGAACTTTGAGACGACAATCTAGCACTTGTTTCTGGATAAAACTGTCATCATGATACATGCTCTTACCTAGGAGTGGCGTTCAGGTCAAACCGGGACTTGTGATGAAATGTCTGGTGAATGGAACTGATTTACATTTACTGGAGACTAAAGACTGAAGGACAGTACGGTGATTCGACTGATTAAAGGAGTTCCTGGGAGGCCAGAGTTTTAGATGTTGAAGCAGGCAGTCCGATCATAGCTCTGACGTGATCCTTGATGGTATCCAAGCACTAGTGAAACACTGGGATAAGTGCACTAGTCTAGCAGAGGATTATATAGAGACATAAAGGGAGGTTTTTACACTCATAACTTCTGTTATTCTGGACAGTCAAAAGTCCCAGTTTAACCTGAACACATTTGTACATTAACCGGGTTTTCATAAAGCTTAAAAAATACAACAAATGCAACCTCATCTCATCTTCATTCATGTCAATTTTTGTTGTTGTTGTTGTTTATTAAACCTTAGACTTAATTTATCAAACGGAATTCTCTGGAACCGAAACGCATTAGAACAAGCATATTAATATAAACCTCGAACTTGGAACCAACAAAACATTGCTCTGGTTGTGAGCAGTTACTAATTTAAGAGATTTTAATCTGACATGCATCATCGGTACTTTAGTAGGTTCATAACACATTTATAACGCATCATGAAACATTCACGAACGCTTCCATGACACCTCCAAACATTAGAGGTCACAAAGTTATTTCCAATCCGAGACCTTCTGAACTAAAAAGTTTCATCTCGCTAATACACACACACACACGATAGACATGTGCTGAAGATGAGTTAAGCAATATTTGTTGTGCAGGTTGTGTTGCTCGGTTGCCAGGCATCGTGCTTTTGTGAACAGATGAACAAAATGCAGAAATCGGCTTGGGGAAGTGCAACAGCTGACATCATCAGCAAGACAGGGCTGTAGCTGCGAGATTATGGGGTTGGAGCTATTTGAAGCAGCTGACAGCATCCATCATGGGCAGTTGTGTGTATGTGTATATGTGTGTGTGTGTGAAGGGGTTAAGCTTGATCTGACTGTAGTGAATGTAGACCGCTCCAAACAGCAGGAAATGAGAAGGCAGATTCAGATCAAACAGCCAGCCATATATATCACCGGCGGTGGTCAATGTGTGTTGTTGTATGTTCGTGTGTGTAGCATTTTTACATTTTCCAAAACAAAGAGTCAGATTGAGCCTTTACCCTTGATTTCATGTCTGCACATTCGGTATTGTGGTATACACATCACTTATCATTCATATTGTTTTTAAAAATGTAAACGTCAGCAATTTTTTTCCCCTTTACTTCCATGTTTCGAGGCTTAAAGTCGAAATCAGAGGGCTAATTGGCTATAATTTGTTCAATGACGTTAACCCAGTCTCATTCTCAACACAAAACATATCACTCCAGACTTTCTGCATCAAAGAAAATATTTAAAACACATTTTCCTTTATTAATTAATTAATTAATTCATTCATTCATTCTTTTTTTTTTGCATTAGTGGTTTGTTTTTCATTTGAGTAGATGCGTTAAATCTAACCAGAAGCTGATACCAAACCAGATGTGTGTGACGCACATCTGGCGAGCATGTGTGTAATAGTGTGTATGAGAAATTTACGAGCGTCGAACTCTAGGTGTGTGTTTCTAAACAGCTCAGCAGGTTTTAAGATGTAATTCCATGTCGTGTTTATAGCTGCTCTGCTCCAGGCATATGCTTTTGTCCCAACACCACTTTTGTGTGAAAATGACACACATGTATATGTGTGAGTCTATGAGTGTGTGAGTGTGTGTGTGTGCCAGCAACTGAGCGTGTGAACGCTGCACAGATTTGAGTGAGAATCGCCCTCCCCCGGCTCCATTCATGCCAGCTGGGCAATTTCTTCTCGGACGGCAGGATTGCATCAGCGCCACGGAGGTCCCTCCCATCCTCCTCCCATAAACCTCCCCTCCTCCTTCTTCTCCTTGTCATCCTCCTCCTCCTCCTCCTCCTTCTCCTACTCTCGCTCGGAGATCCTCAGCTCGGGATTTCACAGGATGCGGCCTGGAACACGGAACAAACCTCAATGCTGAGCAGCGGATATGAAATGCAATAAAGTCCATGTCAGGATGTGCGCAATATTACCTGAGCATATTTACCCGAGCTTTATCATCGAGCCATGCCTCATTTTCCATTGTGTAGTAATAAAGCGCGCAGCTTCGGCCTGTTTGCTAGCCACGCTGTTGAAAATTTTATTCTCTTTCATATCAGACATCCGGTTTAATATAACACGGCATAAAGAAAACGTCGGTGCTGAGCGTCAACACTACTGGATTTGAGGTTTAATGGAAAGTCCGCTCCGAAACACGTTTAATATTTTTTACAGTGTCATATTTCTCATATGATTGGCTTCCATTATTCTTGTTGTTTTTTTATGTCATGCTGATGCCACACGCTGATCAACAAAACAAAATCGTTTTCTCACTCAATGTATTATACCCAGTGGTGGACAAAAAACACATTGCTGTTGCTACTGTGCGAAAGCAAAAAAGCAAAAAACTGATTTCAAACACCTGCTACATGATTGAGCGTTTTACATTAGGAAAGCAAATCACGCAATTGTGTAGAATATTCAGCAGGTGTCACTTCAAATGCTACACACCACCGTGGTTATGCCACACAACGCCATGCACAAATGTAGTGAGCTAGAAAATACAGATATTTGCTGTAGGACGTAACGGAGTAAGTAAAAGTAAAAAGTAATAAGACTACTCAAGTAAAGTACATATGCTTGAAAAGTGTAATTAGTTACCTTCAACCTCTTATTACAGCCATGTTTAACATCAAATTAAAACATGCCCCAGAACCCAGAATTGGTGGAGACGTTACCACAAACATTGGACTCCAAGTTCTAGAATGCCATGCAGTTGAATTCTTTGGATGCTGATCTGTGAGGGGCGAGAGAGCTGGATGGACGAAAGGATTAAAGCACAGCTGCGTCGCTCTCTTCTTCAAGAGACCATTATCATTGCATTGGCCGTTAACCAAGAAAATAGATCTTGCAGAAGTAGATCACAATGTTGATTAAAAGAGTTGTGACTATAAAAATAAATCAATCTACGACACACCTAGAGTGATATGAAAATTAATATGCAAGTCATCCGCAGTTATTAAACGTCACCTCATGAACTCATAAACTCGTTTATTTCCTTTTGTGTGTGGTTCTCCACTTAACTAGCTTACAGAGGTGGAAAGAGTAATAAAATTTTGTACTCAAGTACAAGTACTGTTACTTCAGTGAAATTTTACTTAAGTA
>JAQMYK010000018.1:4649531-4659740 GCA_030014345.1 Clarias buthupogon | reverse complement strand
GTACTCTGGTTTCCTCCCACAGTCCCACGACATGCAGATTAGACTAATTGGCATTCCCACATTGCCCGTAGTGTGAGTGAGTGTGTGTGTGTGCCCTGCGATGGATTGGCACCCTGACCAGGGTGTACCGCGGCCTGAGTCCCCTGGGATAGGCTCTAGGCCCCTCACGATGATGAATACAGGATAAAGTGGTATAGACGATGAGTGAGTGAGTGATGTTCACCTAGTTAATTTCTTGTTAAGGAAGATTTAGACTTAGACTTGGGCCAAAATTTTGTCAAAATGCAAGACTGCACCTCTCACTCTCACGTGTTCTTTATAGTGATTATCCTGTTCAGGGTCACGGGAGGCTTGGAGCCTATCCCAGGGAACTCAGGACACAAGGTGGCTATCCATCACACACTCAGTCACACACTACTGGCAATTTCAAATGCCTGTCAATTAGCCTAATCTGAATGTAGTACCTAGAAACCAACCATACACAGGAAGAACTCCACACATGCACAGACCCTCAGGTGGGAATCGAACCTTCTAACATTGAGGTGCGAGGCTACAGCGCTAACCACTACACCAAAACTTACAAGCTCTCACGCCATCAGACATCACCATGACCCTAAAAAACAGTGCATATCCCTAACACAGGGTTAGGACAGTGAGTCTTTTCTCTTCCTGCTATTGATAGAACACCTGTCTCATCTTACCGTACCTGCGCTCCTGAGCGTGGCTGTGTGAGAAAGACAAATTCAGCTGGTGACACAAAAGAAGGAAATGAATGGAAAGTGAGTCACTGCAGTCAGAGACAGAGCGTCTGTTCGCTCTGTAGCTGTGGGATGATTTTCTGGGGTTTCCGACAGACAGACAGTCTGAAACATCACACTGAAGTGGGGTGTGATAGACAAGGACCTTCATGTTGACTGTTTGTATTATGAAATGTCAAGAATTTTTTTTCCATGCTCAATTACCCAGTAATTGTTAATTTTATTAATGATATAAATGCACTCACAATTATCATTACCTATACATAAACGATATTATGATGATGTTTGGTAACAAGGTTGTGTGTAGTGGAGGCTCTAAGGCAAATAATGACCTGAGTAAAAGTAATTTGTTATTAAATTGTGTAAATTATATTAATTTTTTTTGCAAGGACATGATTGTGTCAGAGTTTACAGAGTCAGTACAGTCCAAACGTTTTCCACTACAGGAAAGTCTTCCTGGTTATCGTATTTGGATTTGTCAACATGAACTATAACTAGAAAAATAAAAGATAGGACGTATGACGTGACAGTGTTTAGTTTTAGATTTGTTCTAGTACAGTTCTATAATTAGTTTAATTCTCATTCTTAGACTCTGTGTCTTTGCGTGAGCGTTCCACGTGGGTGTCTGTTTAGCTGCGGCTTCTTCTGTTCTTCCTACAGCACCCACATCTTGCACTTTTGTCTTCTTAGTAGGTGCAGCCACAATTTCCACAGCGAATCTCTGACTGTATTCTGTCAGTGGGTACAGAGACTTTAGCATATGGAGCACATCAACAAATCACTGATCGCACTGATCACAGAGAAGTGTGTAACTCATCAGCACGCATGATGACCCCGCACACACCCCACACTTCTGTAAATTCCCAACAGTGAGTGGCTTTTGGTTGAGCCTGAGTGGCTACGGGTGGAGGGCGTTCCCTTTCTGTCTCGCTAAATTTAGATGATGTTGTGTTTCGTGTTTCTTGGTATCAAACCACCCATGACCCAACTGGGTGAAACTTTTATGCAATTTTCTCTATTCTTTTACTTCTGGTAGCAGTTGTGTCCAGTCTTAGAGTGTGTTAGATTTAGTACTCATTTAACATTTTGAACACTTTAATAAAAGTAATATTAACATCTGGGCAAAGCTGTGTTTGCGTGTGTGTTTTATATATACTGTACTATATATATATATATATATATATATATATATATATATATATATATATACACATGAATGCACGCGCACACACACACACACACACACAGTATATCCTCCCGAGACCCGGACTCTACTGTTGTGAAATGAAATTTTATTTCAGAAAAGATCAACATATAAAAGGGCAATATCATATGCTTTTGTACTTATTGCATTTGTTTTATTTTCTTATGTATATACTTTACTTTTAATTCATGACATATAGGGCGCTTTTATTATTTTATTGTTCTGCATATTTATTATTATTATTATTATTATTATTTATTATTATTTTTGCATAAGTTATTGATAGATTTTATATAAAGATAATAATAATAATTGGTAAAAGTAATTAAAGTATTTTAAATAAAATACACTGATTTCATATAAAATACTAATATGTAGTAAATTCTAATGCACTTTTAACTCATGACATAATAATAATAATAATAATAATAATAATAATAATTTAAAGTATATAAATAATAAAAATATATATATACTGATTAATATTAACCAATACTAATACTACTAATGTAATATTAAGACATTATCATTATTATTACTATTATTTTGCAGTAATTTCAGAACATTTATCTCCTTGATTTTTTTTTTATTCAAATATTAAAAACACACTCATAAAATATTTTTGAGAAGGTAAAACCATCATGAACTATAATTAAACCAGGTTTAATGTAAATTAAAATGAAAGCGCTGATTGGCCAGACCTATGAATAGAGTTCAGTAACCAAAAATTAAGTGGGCGGGACTTAAGGTGAAGCCTGCGTCGCTTGGCTACCAGGTTCTCTCTTTTTTTTTTTTTTTCACTCTCCACCCTGCATTGAAAAGTCCCGCCTTCCCCGCACGATGATTTGAGGATGCTCTGAGGGTTTAATCTGATTAGCCAATCAAAACACAGTGAGGCGGTTCTTCTTGGGACTGCGGTTTGGGGGGAAAATAACGCGGCTAGCCCGGGTTTCCTGAGTGAGTGTGAGAGAGTGAGTGTGAGGAAACTCTTTAGAGAGAAGTATACAGCGCTGCATTGTGATCTTATCATCTTTACGGATATTGGAAATAAAAGTTGATGGAGTTTTTATACGAGAGACTTTTTATATCGTGTGTACATGCAGTTAAGGTTGGACACTGACCAGTGGGATTGTACTTTAGTCGTTTTGGGGATATTTGAGAATTGATTACTTTAGGATCCGGGGGATCTGTTTAATCGGGTCCTGATGCTCGGTATGTCCCGTGTTACGGACCCGTTAATGAAAACACGCCAGGACAGAATGAAAGAAGTCAACTTAAAGGTGAGTGCAGGTCCCGAGCACACAGATAACGTTAAACATTAATGCATTAACCTCTTTTAATGAGCGTTTTTCATGTGTGGTAAACACTGCAAAGTAAACACTTAGGTGATATTTACAACACGTTTTTTATTATTATTTTGTGTGTGTGTGTGTGTGTGTCGCAAAAATTCTGCACATCCGATCGAGTGATCGTTTTTTTCTCGGCAGACTGCGGCACTTTAAGAAATAAAAAATACCGATAACGGCTCGCGCTTCCCTTTTTCCTTAAAAAAGCTTAAATAAATATGTAAACATTAATATTATTATTATAAATAATAAATCCAATTTCCCTTTGCTATCATGATGACGTTTTCCTTTTGACTTTTTTTTCTCCCTCACCTCTATTTTTTCGCCATGCCGTGTTGGAACAGAAAGCGTGGCTCGAAATACGGGTCGCATCCCAAACGCACCATTAGTGTGCTAAGTAGGCTACAGGAAAAGGTTTTCTCGCACACTATGTAGTGCACTTGTGTAGAGATCAGGGCGGCGATTCGGAGTCGGCCACGTTGTCGTCCATTGAAAAGGAAATTGGTTGGGGGAGGGAGATGAGAGGAAGAGGGGGGTCCTTTTATTAAAGAAAAACACACAGATTTTTGGTTTTGTAAAATATTACAATTATAAAATATATATATATATGTATATGGATGTGAAAGAAAAATGGCTGTATAGTAAACAATTTCTGTTAGCAATGTGTTAATATAGGAAGCTTTGCTGTGTGTAGTGAACAGGAAGGCATTTGGGATTGTAGTACAGCAGCTCATTTATTGTCACAGAAAAAAACCACACACAATGAACCATACATTGTCTGTTGGAATTGAAAACGTAATGGGTGTAAAAACATTTATTTAAAAAAAACTTTTTCTTTAAACTGGTCAAATCTCAAACTCCTATCACACAGAACCTTTGCATGTTTTGGGAAATCGTGCGCCTACTTGAAAACATTTTGTATTCATTTTTTTTCTTTTATGATGGATCTATTATTGTTGGACGGTGGTGGCAGGATTCCAGCTAATGCATGAGATTTATGAGATACAGGTGTAAGTGTGCGTGCGATAACTCATGCTCCGGCGATTATAACGAAGAAGGAAGTGTACACACTGCATTGGTGGCTTTATTGCAGCTCTAAAATTGGCAGTTAATGCAATAAACTCAGACGGTGTGTTTACACACACACACACACACATATCCAAGAACAGATGCTGGTGTGAGTGCAGATGTCCCCTTGCCTGCATATGAAGGCTGACACAGGAGACTAATTTTAGTTAGTAACTCTCTCACACTCACACCAGGCTTGATGATGTCATCGTGAAACCTCGACCGGATCAAGCGTTCCGATTAATGATGAACTTTCTCTCTCTCTCAAATGTGGGTGATGAGAAAAGGAAAAACACTGTG
Organism: Clarias buthupogon; assembly: GCA_030014345.1. NCBI lineage: Eukaryota > Metazoa > Chordata > Actinopteri > Siluriformes > Clariidae > Clarias > Clarias buthupogon. The sequence goes on along the minus strand of JAQMYK010000018.1, from coordinate 4,655,064 downwards.
CATTACGCACTTTGTGGTTCGTTAATATTGTCACACACAGTTTTGGAACACGATTATTTGGATGTAATTACAGACTTTAAAAAAAAGAAAAACAAAGGTGTGTCTTAGCTGACCTTGAGTCGTAGAAATTTTTCTTTCTTTTTTTTTTAAAGCTACAGGATGCAAATTGAGGGTGATATCATGTTTAAAAACATGAGTATTTGTCCTAATTATGATTTAATATGAATTAATTGTCAATATTGTCAGTTTAAAGTGGAAAGATCATTCTTTCACACTGGAGGCAGATCACTCACTAAAGCTTTGAAAAGCAACCGGATTCTAAAGAAACATAAATTTCTCAGTGTAAATACAGATTAGTTTAGATAATCCTTTTAGAATAGTTTTATCCCACAATTTTGCTCCAGGCCACGCATCCTACGAGCTTGTTTGTGGTGACAACAAACAATGTTTTATTTATATACTGTACATTACTGTGGAAAAGCCCAAAGCCATGCCTCATTTTTTCTTATTAAAATTTAATTAAATGATGTGATAGAAAATTTAATTAATGTTTTACTGCGAGATGCTGCAAAGCACCTAAAGATACAGTTTAGAAATTGGTTGCTTATGCAACAATCTCAGCAGCAGCCTCATTTCCCCTCTCGTCTATTCCAACCACTCAACATTCAGCATCACCAATAAACTAATGATCACGCGTCATCATCTGCACCTGTTTCTCACTGGTTAGTGCTTTGTTTTTGTTTTTTTATGCTTAAATGATTCATAGATCACTGTGTGGCTTACCAAACAAAAAAAACATTCCTCTGAAACTGCTCAGGTACAGGAACAAAGAAGTCCTACAGGAATCTTGGAAAACTATTCTTGAAGACTACATAAAAAAAAAAAAATAATAATAATATTGAGGGGGCGCTCAAGACTTTTGCACAGTACTGTAAACACTATAATATGCCTATATTGTGATGTTTTCTGGGCCTTCATAGGAAAGAATTTTTACATTTTCATCTTTAACCAAACCATTTAAACTAATCATAATGTCAGCCTTTTTTCCCTCCTCGGTCTTGGTTTTTGGTTATCATACAACACAATCGGGCCTAGGATCGTACCCTGAGGGCAATCAAGCAATCAGTCATCTGTGAGATCAGAGGAGACACAGAAATGATTGTGACCAGAGCCCAAGGCTTAGACATGAGACCGTACATACACACAAACACACACACACACACACACACACACAGAGTGCTAACAGAGAGGAGCACTAACAGACCTCCTATTATTACTGGCGCGCTCACAGGGTTGACTTCACCTCACCGATTCGTCCCATCATCTCAATCAGGCCTCTGTTCTGCCTCGTACCAGACATAATGGTGGCACTCGGTGCAATCGATCCGAACTCGGACCATAGAGTGTACTGTATATAAGATATCACGTATCTTGAGCACCGAGCAGCAGTCGCCGATCGCACGGCAAGCTCAAGGTGAAACGATATCGGTGAAGGTCAGATGAGGAAACATCATGATTCCTGGATGTCTGGTTGCCTCCGGGAATGTAGCAGTATTCGATTAGGCAAAGAATGCAAATATTTGAAATGTAAATCTATTTCCATTAACATCAAGTTAGATTTTGTATTGTCGCTGAGGTCGGAGAAGATAAGAATCATATCTCGATTTTCCGAGACGTTTCTACGCTCCACACTAAATACTTATGATGTGTACATGTACAGGGTTGCACAAAAAATTTCAGCAAAATCATAGTTACCAGGAAAAAAAGTGATTTTGTTTTTAAATTAAAGTGAATACCAGGAGGGTGTTGTTACAGAATGACCTGATATCTTAAAGTGTATTATATCATAATTCATCAAAGTATTAATATCATATCATTGCATCAACCAACGCTAATCGTAATTGTGTTCTATTGAGATGGAATATTAAATTCTGATTTTTAAAAAAAAAAAGAAAAAACCATTTGAGCCTCCATAGTACGGAAGATGATTAGAGTCACCATAGAATTTTTGAGTTTGGACTTCATTCTCAGAATTCTGAATGGAGAAAAATGACAAATTTTGAAAAACAAGGAGCCAGAATACTAAAAAAAAAAAAAAAAACAGAAGTCTGTGGAAAAAAGTCAGAGTTCTGGACAAAAGCTAGAATTCCTTGAGGAAAAAAATCTGAATTCTCGGGGGGAAAAGTCAGAATACTAAAAAAGTCAGAATTCTAGGGGGAAAAAATAGAATTATGGAAAAAAGGTCATAATACTAAAGTCAGACTTCTGGATAAAAAAGGGTAATTAAAAAAAAAAAACAGAATTTGGTGGAAAAATTCAGAATTCTGGGGGAAAATTCAGAGTTCTTGGATAAATGAAAGAATAAAGAAAAAGAAAGTCAGAATACTAAAAAAGTGAGAATTCTGGAGGAAAAAAAATTTATTTCTAAAAAAAAAAGTCTGAATTCTGTGGAAAACAGTTAGAATTCTGGAAAAAAAGTCATAATTCTGAATTTAAAGTCATAACTCAAATACTTTTTCATGGTGGCATTAATCCTGTTCCGTAGCCAAGCTGAAGGTCTTTTAAGCACTAATTTATTATATTATAATGCCTTGTTAGTACAATGGGAGTATCTCAGGCTTTCTTATGAAAAGACCAGGGTGTTCAATTTGGACAGAAGCCACTCGGGAGTACAAGTCAGTGCACTCTCAGCGCCGCCCTCAAGTCCGGATGATAAAATGGAAAGGGTTGTGTCAGGACATAAAACCTGTGCCAAATCAAACATGCTGATTGGACAGTCTGCTGTGGTGACGTCTAACGGAAACAGATGAAAGAACAGGAAGTCTAATCTAATGGAGATATAATTATAATAATGATGATGATGTAATCAATATGGGGTAAATTTTCCTAATGTGTTTTCACAACACTTCTACTGAGTCTAATACAGTAACAAGACAATGTATGTTTCTGTAAATTCTTGGTTAGCACTTTTTCTCGGTTTAAGTCCCAATGCCAAAATCCGAGGTCTTAGTCATTACATGACGAAAAATGGCACCATGCGGGGTGGGGGGGGGGGCTCCGCCTCGGCACACGCTGGTTGGGTTATGACAATGTGGGGATTTTGATTGAGGGCAACATTACCTTTGAGGGTGCTTTCATGTAGGAGTTGTGAATTTCGCGGTGACTCATTGTAGTCTGTAATGTCACATGGCGGGAAAGGTGATGAGTACAAGAAGTCAAATTGTTCCTAACCTATAGTCGAACATCTTAACAATCAGTGTTCGATTATTCATTAATAATTAATTAGAACAAGAGAAACAATTTAGTCTTGAATTAAGTTTAATTTTAACAGTTGCTGCACAATCACAACAAATTAGTTATGTAAGACAAATGCGAGGGGTGTTCAAGTCAAATCAGGACTTGTGATGAAATTTCTCATGAAGTCGTGAAACCGATTGACATTTACAGAACACTTAAAGAAGAGTACGATGATGAGACTCTTGGCCGCAAGTAAAACGTTTGAATGACGCAAGCGTTTTCAAGAACGCCGTATATTCATGAATGACGAGGTGGTTTGGGCTAAAACAGCTGATTCTTGAAAATTTACGGATAATTTGCACATTACAAATTCAGCTGGGAGATATTGCCACATCACCCCTTCCAGTCGTGACCTCACTCCAAGACAGTTCCACTGTTAAAGGAGTTCCTGGGAGGCCAGTGTTTTTATTTTTATTTTTTTATCATGACTCTAATGTATTGAGAAAACTCAAACCAAAAGTCCCAATTTGACTTGAGCATGCAAGGACACCGTTTTGTTATACATGTTAATAGATAGATGAGCTACAGGGAAATATTGTGCAAAACAAACATTATCCGTTGAACTATGATTAATCAGATGAATTCTAAACGGCAAATAATCAATAAATTATTTATTTTTGACAATTCACAGGGAGTTCACAGGCATCTTCATATAATCTACAATAAATAACAAATACAGAAAATGTCTTGTTTAACGAAGGAATACTTTGAAGCATTTAGCTGCAAGATGTTCAGACGTTTTGAAATCCTTTTACCTCGTGTATTTTGTAGTTCGTTATCTTCAGCCTCTCAGAATTCCTCAAACCCATCTTTGCCACTTCCTGAAGAGTGACGGTTACCTCGGTGCACCTCAGGAATGTAAGGAGGTTTGTTGGAAGTGGCTTTTATTTACGCACTTGCTCACACCACATGCTTTCCACTCTGATTACACACACATACGGTGCAGTGCAAGTATGTCAGGAATAAAGGAGGTCAGCTGCTATCACTCAGACCACAGCGAGTAGGCTGGGGCATCCAGGACAAGCGCTTTAAGAAACTGATATATTTTCCATCCAAAGCATTTAGAAGTCTGTGATTTGGTGTGTCTGGGTAGCACCTGTGTCGTCTTTATGACACTTTATGATCACTGGCGACAGTCTACCCACAGTTGAGAGAAACAACCTTACCATTAAATGATTTTTTCGCACAACTAGCGCAGACATTTGTCCGTCGTCTCTTCAGCACAAACATTTGCACAGCCAACAGTTTGAGGCTACAGCGTAAACACCAAGCAAGCGCAGCCGGAGATGGAATGTAACTGCTGGTTTTCTTCTGTAGGCACCGACTACAGTCTAAAAATATCCTACATGGATTACAACCTTAAAAATTTATTATACGGGTGATGACGTTGTGTTGGTGTTTGGATTTCATTCATTTCATAACAAGTAAAGCGTACAGAAGTAAACCCCACCCCTAACCTTAACTTAAACTTGTAACGCATGTACGCTTTCACATAAGTTCATCTGTCCTACATCTGTCTTTAAATGGCACAAATGGAGCAATAGTTTAAAGGGCACCTATTATGCAAAGTTTACTTAAATTTTAGACGTTGTGTGTGTGTTTGTGAGACATTCCTGCCTTCTTGCCCATTTCATTTTTAGTTCCGCTGGGGTTTAAACAAGCTAATAAAATTTTTCCCCCTATTGTGATCTCATACAAGAAGAACCCCTCTCTTCGGTTTGTTACAACAAACAGAGCTTCCAGTTCTCTGAAAGGCAGTGGCTTAGGAGTAACTCTTTATATAAGAAATCTATAACTTTTTTAATTGATAAGTAGGAAATAGTCAAATATGGGACCTTTAAGAAGGAAGTAAAGAAAGAAAAAAAGAAAATTACCTCATTCAAAGCTTGATATATTTTTTTGGACTGTTTTTCACGTTTTTTTGTTGCATTTACGTTTAGCGCAGTGACGACAGATGATTGTCTCGTTTGTACGCTCTGTTTTTGTCTTCTCCTTAAAGTTGACGTTAAAAATCCATGTTCTCTCTCTGCTCAAGGCTTAGGCTGCTCTTTACCTGCTGTGTGTGTGTGTGTGAGGCACAGTGTCCAACACACACACAGACCCCTCCTACTTTCACCTTCACACACACACACACGTTCTCTCTGCTCTACACAGAAACCCTGCTTTGTCGCGATTCTTTTCAAAGGTAAAGTGCAGGTTAATTTGTTTTATTTTTACTTTACAGCAGTGATTCCGT
>JAQMYK010000018.1:4637124-4649431 GCA_030014345.1 Clarias buthupogon | reverse complement strand
ATGTTTGTGCACTTTCTAAAGATTTTAGTTCTGTTTTTGAATAAAGGGTTGGAAATGAATGCTTTTCTTGTTTTTGGGGCTGTAGCCAATAAATCAATTAATCGAAGAATAAAAAATAATCGACAGATTAATCGATTATTAAAATGATCGTTAGTTGCAGCCCTGGCGTGCAATCATCTTTTTCATCTTTCAATCACCTCCAGTCTTTGTTGTTGAAAACTAACAGGTTTTAGTCATAAATAAGCTCGTCCTCACACTTACATGGACGGTTTTATCGTGCTGTTCTTCTCACCCACTCATTCCTGAGCTTTGACAGGAAATGCTACACAGACACGGGGTTATACCAGAGGAAGGAAGTACCGAGTCATCTATTCATCAAAAGTCTTATCGATCCCTCAGAGATTCACACCGTCACTACTGTACAGTGCAGACGGGAAAGTGTGTAAAGCCTGGATGGAGTGTGTGTGTGTTACTGTTTTAGCCTGAGGCCATCTGCAGTGGGGGATGGAGGGCACCTGTGCAAACAGAAGGGCCAATAGAGAAACAGCTGAACAGACACAAACACACACACACTGTAAGGACCATTTGTGGACACTAATAACAATCACATTCAGGTTTTAACTTATTTCTAGTCTGAGCTACAGAGACTCTGATCTATAGAGATGCACTTTTCCGACTGAACGCTTCACGATGATCAGGTCATGTTAGCATGATGTCAAAACAAAAATAAAGTGCACACTCTCCACAATATTTAACAGTAGATACGTCGAGTGAGGTAAACATATATGTTTGTTGAGCAGAAAAGGGATATAATTGGCCATTTTACTGTCAATAACACGGGCTACTTTTTGTTGTAATTTGAATTTGTTGCGATTCCTGAGTAAACCGTCTATTCGATTAAATTTTTATGCAATAGCACTAATAAGTCTGTTTTGTTCTAAGATCCTTAGTAGTTTTCAAAATATTGAAAACTACTAAAAATGTGTAATAGACAGGGAAATGCTGTGTCACTTGTAGAGAGTGGCGGATAGATCCAGGTACATATCGCGATTCTTTAATGTGGCAAAGATCTTTTTTAAAACATTTTTTATTTAGTTATTAATTTTTTGTTTGTTTGTTTACATTTGTGGTAGTAAAATGTTGCTGTTCCTCTGTGCTCCTGCAGGTGGTGCACTCTAAACTATTCAGCACAACTTGTGTAGTAGGAACAAATGTTTGTTTAGAATTATAACAAAGTCTGAAAAAAATTATGTCATTGGGATATTTATAAGATCGTGATACTTAGAAAATCGCAATACAAATCGAATCAGCACCTACGTATTGTGATACCAGGTTCACATTATCCCTGGAGATTGACGTCCATAGTAACTTGAATGTTGAATTGTTAGTGATGAGCAGTGATGTTGAATGTTTGAACGTCTCATACAAAGCAGTATTTTTATTTTATTGTATTTTTATTCCTGGCCAATCTTCAACTCTGCACTCCAGTCCAGTAGGCGGCAGTAAATCACCAACCGCTGATAAACTCAACAGAACAAGACTCGATACTCTGTTAAAACGTGAGATTTATATTTTCTGCAAAGGTTGTAGTAAATTTTTTAAGAATTAGTCGAGTTTTTGAGTATTTAACTTTTTAAAAAATTTACTGAAATAATCAGTAAAAGTGCGAATTGATTTTGAAATGAAAAATCGATCAATCAGTTCAATTAAATTAATTGATCAGGAAAATATTCATTAAAATGTACAGGTTTAATATGGTGACCTGATTTCATTAAATATCATTAAATATAACTTTTAAGTTCACGATTAGATTTTTTTGACATGATTTCCGTTTTGAATCCGAGCCTTAATTATTTTCATAGGTTTGCTCACACACACACTATATTCTTTCTTATACTTAGTATAGTTGTACTATGAATCGTATGTTCATTGAATTTCCGATATACTGTATAAGTGTCATAATTGCCGGAACACTAAAAAGTAAAAGTACTATTTTATTAAAACTAGTATAATTAAAATGAAATTTCTAGCATAAGAACAGCTACTATGATGTCACACACGATAATTATGCATGTGACTCTTGACAAATTAAAAAGGTGTACTGGTTTAAAGTTATATCAGTGTCACGATTTTGAGCTCGTAACTTTACGTATGTGAAGTTGAGTAAACATCTTCCTTACGCTTTACGTGTTTGACTGTAGTGTCAACAGAACTGATTTCTAAAGGTTAAGATCGGAGCAGATATCTGAGTGTGTGTGCAGACAGCAATTTAGGTTTAGTGATGTATTAACTGGGTCAGTGGGTCTGTTCTACATCTGGGATTCTGACTAAAAAGCTCGTGTCTGACGTTTGAGGAAGTGACCTCAGTCTAGTCGTCTGTCTGCCTCACTCATCACTTCTTCCAAATATGGAGTTACATCGGGTTTCATCAGGTTCTACGTTCTGGTGCTTAGATTATTCAGGAAAATTGTGAATGAGGCCAGATTTTAATCAGTAATTTTTCCCAAACAGCTTGTTTAAAACAGACAGATTTAACCGCAGTTATGGCATTATTACATCAGCTTGGATGATGATAAAGACTTTGCTTTGGATAGGCATTGCCTTCATTTCACAGCACTCTAATTTGCATCGGCGTTCAAAAGCACAGCAGAGCAATCATGGTCCGAGCGTTTCAGGTTTTCATTGCTGTGTTGACTCGCGTCTCGTTTTTTTTTTTTTTGCGAAGTCGAACAGGTGTGGGTGTGCGAGGGTGTGTGCGAGTGGTTGATTACGGGTCGATCTCCCTCCGAGGTTAGTCTTAGGCGCCCCCGTGGGAGTTTTAATTGGCACTCCAGATACTCCCGGAGGGATTAGCGGGGTTGCTCGTTAGTCGGTTTTATGTCACATAACCATTTCCCTGTTAGCGAAAGTGGAACTTGGTCCCCATCTGCTCGCGGAATGTTTAAATATCACTCTTTCTTCAAACACACAAACAGACATGTCTGTAACATCTCTAAAGGCTCTATTGTATTGTCAGGTTCAGTTGATTCTGATTGGCCAGAAAGTAGTCTTGTTATGACGCAGGTTCCTGCTTCGAGACACAATCTAGAGCACAGAAACGTAATAATGCTGTTATAATCGTTTCCCAGCGTGCAGCAGAAACACCACTGCAATGCACCAGTGTACATATTTGCATGCACTCCTATAGCAGAGTCCTGCAAAGGTCTACAAGGACACTTCATCTCTCGTCTCACAAGAGCGCTTTGTCTGGGCTTTTAATTAGCCCTCGAGAGCCGGTGTCGAGCAACAAAACCTTGGCGCTCTCCTCCGCCTCCTGCTCGTCTTTTCTTTGTCTCATCTTTGAAATCAAGTTACCTGCTCTTTCTATCCTGCTCAGTCAGTCTAAAGGGCTTTTTCTTCTTCTCCCTTTCCATTCTCCCATAACATTTTTTTTTTGTTCTTTCTTCATCTGTCTGCCCTGAAACATCAAACCCCCCACCGGTACTAATGCCCCTGCCTTTTTCCCCCCCCCCCCGTCTATCAGAGGTTATCCTCATCCATCAGAGGTTACCCTCTGGGCTTTCAGCTCTTTATCTTCCTAAAGCAACCTTCTTTTTGTTTTGTTTTTTTCCCCCTCCAACCTGAAGACACACTGGGGATTGCTGGACACCGGCTTTTGCGCACTGCCCCGGATACCTGCCGTGCCAAGATAGAACGAATGAATGATCCTGTTGTTGTTCGTTGCAGCCTCCGTTTCTACGTGAAAAGAGCCAAACATGACGTCTTGTCTCAAAGATCATGTGTCAAACACATCAAAAGTTTGCATTGGAAATCACTGAGAATTTTAACCCAGTCTCAAATACAGATATTTTTAAAAGTCTATTTGAAATCTTTTTTTTATTTGGGCAAGGGCAAATGGCACACTAGTATGGTGAGAAGGTGATAGATGAGTTTCTAGGTACATTACGGACAGCTGCAATGTCAGTAAAAATTTAAAGTGAGAAATCAACATTTGAATCTGTATTTGAATAAATTAAATTTGCTGTGGAAAAGCTGAACAACAAATGGATCCTCAAACCAATTTTTGGCACTGCGTGGTCCGACTTTTTTTCGGTTGCCTGCTCAGAAGTTTGGTTTCTACTTGAAGTTAGTTTCAAATATAAAGGAATTCCATCTATCTATCCATCTAGGAACTTCTGTAGTCCAACTAGGGACTGTGGAGGTCAGTGGTGACCATAGTATTTATTCACATTTTTACAACCGTGGTAGGACCTTCGATCAACATTCACACACTACAGGCAGTTTGGGATCTAATGGACTGTGGAACTGTGGGAGGAAACCTGAGAACCTGGAGGATACCCACCAAACACTGGAAGACTCCAAAGGGGGAATTGAACCCGGACCCTGGAGGTGCAAGCCCACAGTGCTAACCACTAAGCCTCGATCCTAGTTGTTTCCGTGAACATTCATAAAGTGTAACGCCTGATCTTTAAAAATCGACAGATAACCTGTCACTGACTTGAGGAACAGGCGCATCACCACTTGCACATTACAGGAACTCAGCTGGGAGTTATTGCCACATCCCCCGTACAGTCCTGGCTTACATACAAACCATTTCCACATGTATGGGGCATTAAAGGAGTTCCTGGGAGGCCAGCGTTTCAGCCGTGAAGCAGACAGTCCGACCATGGCTCTGGAGTACTGAGAAAACGTTCTACCTTGATGGTATCCAAGCACTGTTGACACACTGTCTTAAGTGCGTCAGTGTGTACCGACCCATGGCAGGGAATCGGTACACACTTACACACTACATAGGTAATTTGGGAACACCGATCAGCCTACAATGTCTTTATGAGGGCAAACCAGGAGTCCCTAAAGGAAACCCAAGGATTGCGTACAAACTCCATAGGCACAGACCGTGGGGTGAGATTCAAACCCTCAAACCTGTGTGGATAATAATTATTTTGCCGAAATACAGATGTAGAAGATGTTAGGAAGAGCGCCAGGCAAATCCTGGAAGGGGATTTTGCTACCAGACTGGCATTAAAGCGGATTAGAGTGGCGATGGTAGTGTAGTGCTCAGAGCCAGATGTGCTTTGTCTTGTGTTCCTGAGGGAGATGGATAAAGTGAGGGATAAAAGAAGAGGCACAAATGAGTACCCCCTTAAGGCAGTGGTTCTCCATGTGAGGTCCTTGGATTTGATGGATTTTGTGACAAAAAAAAAAACCCCACCTGCATTATCGAAAAGTTGTTATATTTAAGGGTCCAAGCACCAAAGTCAAGTCAAATCTAACGTGTTCTGTTGGTGGATTAATTTATAGAATAACAGTTCCCTGGATACAAAACAATTACGAACCGCCGCCTTAGGCTGCTATAGTGTTTTGGAGCAACGAGATGTGTAATGAAGATTTATGTGATGTGGTGAGGGTTAAACATGAAAAAGCAATACTGTGTAAAGATATCCTCAGTTTATCTTCACGCCATCTTCTGTTAGACTGTATTAACCTTGAAACAGTTTTTTTTATGCAATACAAGCAGTTAAAGATCTTTCTCAAGAACACCGCAAAAGCGCTAAGGACATAACGAGCTGTTTTGTGTATGTGCCGACACATTGGAGTCCACCCAGAATGCCTTAATGGCCGCCTAAAATCTATCTGGTTACTGATTTACCGAAAGTCTCTGGTTACTGATTTAAGCGCGAGACACAAGTCTTATTGCATTCCCGATGGGAGTTTTTTTTTTTTTTTGGTGTCCTGAGTCATTTCCAGCTCATTTGTCCTGATTTTAATCATGCCCCCTTTAATTAAGTGTCATTCAGAGGATAAGGGCACACCCGTTGCACGTCAGGGTATCAAGGGAAAGCATGTGGCAGAAATGAAGTGTAGGTCACACTAGAAAAACAACTTTTGTTTTAGCCTGTGGACTTTTTTTTTTTTTTTATGATAGGAGTTATGATCAATTGTAGAGCATTTCGTTCAGATGATATTGATACTGTACATGGGGGTAGGGTTTATGTGTTAATCAGTACCGTAGAGAGTTTGTGAAGTGATTTCTTTGTAACTCTAAGTACATCATGCCATTTTACAGCTAATGCGTAGCCGATTTGTCGAGAGAACAAATTTTTTGAATTGACAATTTTAACTCTGAACGGTTCAGGGCACTCTTGCAAAAAAAATAAATAAAAAATGGAAACCTAGTATACTCAAATTGACATGCACCAACTTGATCATTTCATACAAAATTTGATTTCATACAGAATTTTGAACCCTAGAGCTTTGTGAACTTTTTTTATTTTCCACAATAATTTAAAAAACCTGCAACGCCTCCCTTTTTCTTAATAACCTCTCCTCCTCCTCTTCTTGTTTTCCTGGTAACCCCCCCCCCCCCTCCCACCCACCCCTCCCTCTCTGAGAGGAAGTTCACTCGATATACTTCCTGCTCTAGATACAATCTGCAACCCGCGATGATGCAAATGACCGAGCGAGCAGAGAGACTTCTTTTTGCAAATCTAAACGGCTCGCATGCAGTCGTGGCACTCCGACTCCGGTGATTTGCATGCAGGCTTTGAGAGCGTGGCGCTGCGAGGCACCGGGCCTCCACTCGGCAACTAGAGTGCATCGCTCCTGGAACACGCTTTTGTACGAAATCTATCCCCTGACCTCGTCGTCCTCGTTACCTCTTGCGGTCGCACATCTGTTAACGAGTTCAGGCTGAGAACTAAGAGAGCGCAGCTGATGCAGAAGTCTGAGGAGGAACCACGACTTCCTCCAGATGACAGACATAACGACGCTAAACATTTACTCCTGTAAATCTCCATCCTACAGTTCATGCCATGTAAATCAGGAAGTCCCCCGCATAAATCGCTCACTTTTACTTTAAGACACACAGTACAAAACGTGCTATTCAAGAACAGAGCTTTTCAAACACTCACTTTAATGACCAGCCTGATGACGCATTATTATTATTTTTATTATATAAAAAAAATTCTTACATGTTGTTTAATGCTCGTAATCAAAAGGGCAACCGAGGCTGAATATCGGAACTGGAGATAGAACAGATTATATGTTTAATGGCTCGTATATCACACTGAAGGACGATTAGGTTGAACTTCCCTCACAACATTATTGTGTTTCCCACCGAACTGGACTTCCCTGTCTTGCAGAATGCTGTAATTATGGTTTTATCGTTAGGATTCGGGGTGTCATGATTCGAAACTTTCACATCGTGAGAATAAGGTATAAAATTATACCATTAGATATAAAAACGATTCTTTTATCTGGCAATCAATTAGTCTATAACCACACCGACTCGAAAATCTAATAATAAAAAAAAGTTTAATTTATATATTGTTTGTGTTTGAATTAAGTTCAATTCGATACAAAAAACTTGGTCCTTGCGCCAGTCTGCTATAAAGAAAGCCGAGGTCCTGCCGTGTCCTGCAGGAGCGTTCACATTACCAGCCTGAAGTGAATTGATTCTGAGTAAAAAATTTTAATGTGACAGAAATCAAAATTATTCTTATTTTTTAATAACCGTCTGAAGGACAAAATGTGATTCTTTTCATATCGGATCTGAATCACTTTGGTACGCGGCCCCAGATCGGACACGACTGACGGGATTTCATAGTGGTGCTTGCAACAGCTGCTGAAACGGCTAAAGCGAGATGTCTGGCTTTCTTCCTTCTTCTGGACCTCAACAAACTCCGCTGACTAACAGCTCGTCATCCTCCAGAGCAAAACCCCCAGACATACTTTTTGATAATATCGTATCTGAAATGGCCGAGCACTCGCAAAAATATGACTCGGGTTAACCCAGATGTCGCGCATTGAAAGAGCGGACACGTTCCGCGTTTGAGTCAGATCAAGGTCATGATTATAAACGTGAAAAGCGCACATCTGAGTTGAGCAATTTGGCTTGTAACGTGAACATTAGTCCTGCCGTGTCATGATGGTTAGGATTAGTCAGTCCTCTGTTTGAGTGGACTTGGTGCTGAAAGTCTGTCAGATTTCTGTTGTATTAATAAAGTCACGTCGCTGCTCGATGTCTAGACGCTACAGGGAGGATGTGTGGATTCCTAGACGTCCAAGTTTCTTAGGATTGTGAAAAAAATTAAGGCAGAATGGTGTGTGTGTGTGTGTGTTAAACTATAATGCAAGATAAAACGAACCCCACAGCTGGATCAGACAGACGTCCACATCTGGCTCGGACCTCTCCGTCCAGTGTCTTTTCCAAAACATGCTTGCGCAACTCCATGCTTTACTCTTTCTGTTTTCACAATTGTTTTGCTTTTTTATACCATCCAGGGAACAAACCCTTAAAATAAAACAGTCATAAGAAACTAAATGTAATATGAAAATGTTATTGTGAGCTGCGTCATTACTATAGCAGTATATAGCAGCGGTTGTGGCTTTGCAAAATAAAAATCACACTTCCGGATCATCTTACCAAGGTGTTTCTTTGTGTGTGTGTGTAGAACAAAGAGAAGGAGCGCATGAAGGAGCGGGAGAAGGAAGCGCGCGAGAGGGAGGCGCGCTACAGCAATGGCCACCTGTTCACCTCTCTGACCGTGTCGGCCACCACGCTCTGCTCGGCCTGCAACAAGAGCATCACGGCCAAGGAGGCGCTCAGCTGCCCCAGTGAGTCCCACACTCATACACACACACACACATATTGATAATGTTTTAGTAATGGCTGAACTTGCGAAAGCAGAACACATTGATTAGAATAGAATTCCATGATATCCAATGATATCCATTGGTCTGTTATATCATATTGTACAGTACTCTATCAGCCTCAGCATCTCTAGCTGTATCATAATGTACTTACCTGGCCAAGGGAAAAAAGTCACTACCTGGATTTGACTAAGCCCACAGGTAAGAACCTTCCACTGGATCATTACTGCACTGATTAATAAGCTTCAGCTGCAACAAGGTATTTTATTTAACCGTACCTGATGTGTAGTGAGAAGCTTCTCATTTCTTAAACGACCATGTCAGAAGACATATCCTGTCGTGGTGAAGGTGTTACTTTCAGCAAGGTCGAATAATCGTCCTGCAGCAAAGCAAAGAAACCACCTAAGGAGATGAAACTACTAAAACTTTGTTGAGAACTGTAAAATGCATTATTAAAAAAAACCCTGGAAGGATAGCGGTGAAGCATCATCTCCGAGGAAGAAAGATGCTCGGAGTTGGAGAAAAAGAAGGGAAAAAAGCACCAGTAGAACTTACAGCTATGTTTAATAGTAACAGTAAGAGCATTTGGGACAAAACAGCTGAGACAAAAACCACTCATCAGTGAGACTAGTCTGGAAAAAAGCCTTCAGTTTGCGAGGGAGCATAAAGATTTGGATCGTGGAGCATCGGAAACGAGGTCATGTGGTCAGAGGAGTCCAGATCTACCCTCTTCCAGAGTGGAGCAAGGCGGATGAAGTCCACCGTATAAGCCTGTGGAGACGGTGTTATGATCTGTGCTCGCTTCTGTTGGTCAGGTTGGTTATGTGTCCAAAAAATTAAGTCAGCTGACGACCTGAATGTCCTGAATGACCAGTTTTTCTCCCCCCTCCCCCCCTTTCTTTTTCTTTTCTTTTCCTTCCTTTCCTGATGACACGGGCATATTCCAAGATAATGACGAGAGGATTCATCAGACTCGAATTGTGAAAGAGTGATTCAGGAGGCATGAGCTTTTAAAGAAATATTTTTTCAGTTTTGTTTTTTTTTTTAGAATTTTTAGAATTTTTTAAAAATATTTATTTAGACTTTTTATTATTGATTTAGTTATTATATTTTTAGTTAGATATTTAATATTTTATTTTATATAAAAAAATCTTCATTTTATGAATATATGATTATATATATTATTATTATATATAATATTATTATTATTATTAATATATAATTAATATAATATAAATTTTCAGAAAATAATATTAAGATTATATACTAATATTAACTATTTAGAATTAAAATGAATTCAATAATCACTATTCGTGTTAGTTTTTTATATAGATTTGTTCATATTTATTTGAGAGGAAAAAAGGAAGCCGGGAGCATGAGGCATCATTTTCGCACACAGCAGAGTCCAGACCTTAACCTGATTGAGGATGTTTGAGATGTGCAGGAGAAGGATTTACTCAGCTGTCCATCATCAGTACTATACAAGGTCGTACTGTACTAATGATGTATACGGAACAAAAAGACTTGAAATGGTTTTATATGGAAATTCCTCAACTGCCAGTGAAATAAAAACGACGAGCAGCTCGGCCCGCCCTTCTGGTTTTTTTTTTGTTTTGTTTGTTTTTGTTTTGTTAACAACACGCGCGATGCTCATCACTGTTTAACTGTTGATGGACTGTCAATTAAAATGACTTATTAATACGCTCATAGATTAGCATGTTAATGAGGGATGTTTGAGGCACAGCTTAGTGTGCGAGAGGTGCAAGTGTGGCATTCATGCACACTGTCAGGGAATTTACACTCTGTGTGTGTGTGTGTGTGTGTGTGTGTGTGTGTGTGTGTGTGTGTGTGTGTGTGTGTGTGTGTGAACTAACGTGCGATTTGTCATCATTCAAACCGACTAGGCATCCAGTGGCAAGTGCCAGATCTGTGTGTGTGTGTGTAAAGGGGGGAGGGGATAGGAATAAGAGCAAAATTCAAGTATTCTAAGGGGGAAAAAAATGAGAAAGAGAACGAAAGAGAGACAAAAAGACAGATAACAGCCGATCGAAGCAGACTCTGAGGCAGGGGTGCAAACTGCAGGGATTCGCCACCTCCGTGCTGCTCCCTCCCTCTCGCCACCCCATCACTCCCCCTCCCTTCCCTCGTAAAATCAATCCGCTGTTGAGGCGCAGCTCCGCCCGCCGCCCTCCACCTCTTTTCGTCCTGCACCACAAATGCACACGCGCACACACAATGGAGTCAGTGTGCGAGGCGCCTGCCTCCATCTCCACCGCGCCACAGGAACAGCTGGGGGATAGAGGGATGGAGAAGGGGAGCGCAAACAAAGAGACGGAGCGGATAGATAGATAGCTGGAGAGATCGAAAGATGGAAAAGGAAGGAAAAGGGAGAAAGTGATCGATCCCAGGAAAAGAGACAGAGATGGTGTGTTTTAGGAAAACTGCTGATCAGGCGGAATTTATGCTGATGTTCTAAAAAAAAAATTTATTTTTATTTTTTATTTTTAGATATTATTAACTAATTATTAATAAAAACAATAATAATGCCAATAAAGACAATTAGATTGAGAATGAGTGAGAGAGAAAAATAGAAAGCAGTGAAGCAGGTTATTCTTTGTTATCTTTTACTATTTGCTGTGTGGGATCAGTGCTTTCGTTTACTAACTATTTACTAGCCCGTTATTAACCGTCTGTTTTCCCGTGGTGTTTGCTTTACACAAAAATAATCCTGTGATCTAGCATTCGTGTCAATAAAGAATAACTGAACTAAACTGAACCGAAAGGAGAAAACACGAAGAGAGAGACAGACAAAGAGAGACAGAGAGAGACTGTTATTGCGATATACTTCACACTCTATTAACCCAAACACTCTGGAAAAACCCCTCCGATCAGCTTCTGTAATGTTAGTATCGATGTTACTGAACATACAGTAAGAGATAGAATGATGTCATGGTGCAAGGAGGTGAAGAAACCCGGTGAAGAGCTCGGCACCGTTCCACCTGAATATTAACATCTCCATATTGTGCCTCACATACTGTCAGGATAATCTGTGCTGCGGAGTTAATAAAACATTAATTACGTCATTAATAATTTCAGATTAATATCAGATCCTTTTGGCCGGTTTTGCGCTGATCGATGACGTGCTTGTCTGCTAAACGAAGAACGGTACACTTCATATGACTCGACACGTCAAAAAAGGTTAAACACGTCAGGACCTGAAGCGTGCGCGACGTGACATCTCGTTATATGCTCTTCAGATCGACGGGGAAGCGGAACAGCAATTTCATACCCCAAGATATTTTTATTGTAGTGTTTATTTATTTTTTTTTCTGTTATTTTTAATTATTTAAAATTATTATTAAATTATTTTTAAAGTTTTAAATTCTTTTTTTATTATGTATTTTGTATTTTTTAGGCTACATTTATTTATTAAATATCTAACAAAAATATAATAAAAACTATTTTTATAAAGGTTTTATATTTTTTGTTAGATATGGAATATTTTATTTTATAGAATCTTTATTTTTTTATGATTTATTTTACATTTCTTGTGATTTTATTGTTTATTTTTATTTGTTTTATATGTGTTCTATTATTTAGTAAAAAAAAAAGTTTCCCCATATTTTAAAATTATTTTATTTTATAGATTTTTTTA
>JAQMYK010000018.1:4611269-4622736 GCA_030014345.1 Clarias buthupogon | reverse complement strand
AGCGAGTCTTTAGGGTGACATAGCGAGTCTTTAGGGTGACATAGCGTGTCTTTAGGGTGACCTAGCGTGTCTTTAGGGTGACATTGTGAGCCGTTCAGTTGAATCATTGAGTTGAAATAGTACGTTAATATGGAGAAATAACTCAATCAAGACATCCTATCTTGAATCAGTGGCCTATAACGTCGAGTATTGCCTGTTGAATTGATCTAGTGAGTAATTAGTTGTGTGTGTGTGTGTGTGTGTGTGTGCGCGTGCACATGTTTTTCCTTGCGATGCTACACATCACGTGTTCTGGTTACTGTGACGTGCGTGGCTTTAACAGCCTTTCTTTTCTCATCCCTCAGCGGAGGGGAAGTGACGGGGGCCACATCCCCCTCGCCCCGCTGGCCTGTCAGGAAGCGGACCAGTTAGACGGCGTTCAGGAGGGAAGTGAGGAAGAAGACTCCGAAGAGGAGGAAGAAGTTCGGATTTCGCCACGCTCGGACAGTCCCAGAGGTGAGCGCTGGAGATGAGTGAAGTCTTTAGTGTGAAGAATATCGTCTGAAAAACCCTAATTCTCCCACTGGAATTAGCAGATATTCTAAATCTAGAAATCTTTAAGCAAATGTTATTCTTAAAGATTAATAAGCAAGTCTTTCTATAAACAGAAACATCAAGTTTCATTCCCATCAGTGTGTGTAGGTGTGTCCAAATGTAAAGTTCCATCACTCCTTCTTTCTGTTTACACTCTGGGCGGGTGCTGCTATTCTCTGTCAATATTTAACCCGCTCCTCCGTGTACACACACGCCTCTATCATTTGAAGGATGACAACACAGACCGTTTCATCAACACACACACACAAACTGAGACGCACCCACTACCTTTGATCACTGATGGTTTCATGTTTCTCTGCGTGTGTGTGTGTGTGTGTGTGTGTGTGTGTGTGTGTGTGTGTGTGTGTGTGTGTGTGTGTGTGTGTGTGTAGATTTGCAGGACATCCCAGAGGAGAGCGAGTGTATAAGTGAAGCTCCAGACGGCGACACCAGTCACAGTTAACATCGGGTCTAGTCCGAATTCCCCGCATACGAAAACGCTACACGACGCCTCCGCTCGAGGAGACGAGAGAAAAAAAAAAACATGTACTCAGGCTTCTCAAGGACAAGATTTTCGAAGCGAAGCGGAGAAAGAAGGATTCTAAGGACTTTGTCTTTTGCCTTTATACTCATGGACTCGAGCAACATTTGTCTTAATAATAATTTATCTCAGAATAACCTCTCCTATCATGAACTGTAGCCTACGACTGCCTGCCTTTCTTTAGGGTCTCCAAGCACTAAGTGCACGGAACTCTCTTGTTTATAATAATTTTTACTGTTTAGTAGAAATGACTGAAGTTTAAGAAAAAAGAAAAAAAGGGAGGCTGAAAGTAAAAAAATAATAAAGAAAAAGATAGATAGGATGGATGGAATCATGATGAAATCATGTACTGTATGTTCATCATTTATAAACATAAACCATGCACAAACATGGACATCGTAAAATAATTTATAGAAGTCGTTAAATAAAAATAAAAAAAAGAAGTTTTAGGCAAAATTTTTATACTTTTATATGCAAAAACTTTTCAGCTCTGTGGATGTTGTCGAGAATGTGAAGTTTAGAGAAGTTCACAAAAATGACTGACCAATAATCGAAGGACAGGAAAAAAAACAACAATAATAATATTTAATAAAAGGAGACCAAAGTTCGTTCGGCAGTTAGTAATGGAAATCACAAATTATACGCTCTTCTATAGATTAGACGACAGTGATCATGTTTAGTACATTTTTTTGGTAATGCATGTAAAACATCAGATATACATACTCTTACTCTCCCCATCCTCCCCCAAGACACAATAAGTGGTCATGATCCATCAGCGCATAATCAGCATTTTAATCCACTTCATCCTGCGTCGTTGTTCTGAAGTAGACGGACTAGACGAAACTCATTACTGGTCAATGAAGGGTTTTTTCTGTACTTTGTGTATATTATGTATCTGTATAAATATTTGGAATGTTTTGAAAAAAAGAGCAGAAAGCTCAAAAGAATGACCTTGTATCTTAGTGTAAACCTTGTATCTTTTTTTTTTTAAAGACTTTTATGTTGTAATTTTATTGTTTTTATTACTTGAACTTACCTGCTTGTTGGCATTGTGCTGTTGAAATATACTGTAGGATTTACCAAATTTTTGTCTTTGTTGTCCTTTTATCTTTGTGTGGCTCAAGAACGCGGGTGTGACTTCACTTTATCGCAATTAAAATGCAGAACGTTCAGATTTTTGTATGTTAAATATTTGATGGCTTCATGGAATTTGTTGAATATCATGATAGCTGGTAATCAGAGGTTAATGTAGATAAGATTTTAAATAGGTAGCTAGCTCAATAATGTTTCTTAGCTATATTGAAATCATTTCAAAGCAATAATTGGGCCAAAAAAAAAAAGAAGAAAGATGGTTCGCTCTTAACCTGTGATTAAAATGTCCTGAAAATGCGATCATATGTGGAAATAAATCAATTGGGATCAATTGATATTTTTTGGGAAATATAATTATTTGTATAATAATAACTTGATAAAATGCATTTTAGGAAAATCATCGAATTTTTAAGTAAAAATAAAATCATTTCCAAAGGTACCACATAAAATATGCATTTTTAAAAACATGCATAAAAATGCATTCACATGAAAAATTAACATGTGAAAGAAAATCACACTTTGTAAAAAAATAAAAATCACAAATAATAAATCACATTATTTTGCATATTTTTGTTAAAATAATGAAAAATCTTATCAAATTCAATCTATTGAATAAATAAGGAATCATAAACAAATGAGAATAAATAAATCATGTTAACATGAGTTGTGGGGGGAGAAAGTTGCATGAATTATAAATTTAAAGGGGTGTTCAAGTCAAATCGAGACTTGTAATGAAATTTCTGGTGAATGAAGGAGTGAAGCTGGTTGACATTTACAGAAAACTTCAAGCACAGAGCGGCGATGAGACTCTTAACTGTGGTAAAACGATTGAATAATGCAAATGTTTTTTTTTAAAGTTTTTGAAAGTTTCATGTGAACATTCATAGAGTAGAGCAGCTAATTTGACAGAAGAGACGCATCTGTCTGTGTGAACTGTACATACAATCATTCACCAACACCACATGCACATTACAGGAACTCGTCTGGGAGTTACTGCCACATCCCCTGTACACCGCAATTATTTCAGGAGTTCCTGGAAGGCCAGTGTTTCAGGTGTTAAGCAGGCAGTTCGATCATGTCTCTGGAGTACTGAGAAAACTTTCTACCTTTTTGGTATCTAAGCACTAGTGAAACACTGGGTTAAGTGTATTAGTGTAGCAGGGGATTATATAGAAACATAAATGGAGATTTCATAACTGTGTTTTGTTATTCTGCACAATTAAAAGTCCCGGATTGACTTTAACGATTTTGTATAAAAATTATTACAAATCAATTTTTTTAATCGAGCCAGTTACAGGTGAACAAAGTGGGGGAAAAAAACCTCAGTGTAAAAATCATCATTTCAGCATTAACACTAAAGGTGTGAGTGGCATCCCAGAGAGAAAACAAGGGCAGTAGGAGGGCTCAGGATTCCTTCAGGATATGTCTATATGACACCATGTTTTTTACTGTCTGGTCTGTAGATAATTCTATCCGGGTGGATCTCTTGTGATACGAGAAACAAAAAAAACAACAACAATGGCTGTCTATTCCGCACGACTGCACTTGACCACGGCCAAGCCTTCGAGCCTCACATGCCTCGACCAATAGCTGAAGACGAGAGAACATATTTGACGAGCGCTGCGTCTCAAAGCACGCCCTTATCAGCAAACGGAAGAGGACGACTGGAGTCAAGTCCAACAGTCAGTGAAGCTCAGGTGAAGCGTAGGAGAGTCGTAGAGGTGAAGGATCGCTCACAGCTGAGGAGAAAACTCCACCGTGACACCCTGAACTTTCAGTAAGTAGCCTGTGGGTTTCTTTTACTGGCTTAATAATAATAACAATAATTAAAAAATCTTTGGAATTTGGAATCTGAGTAAGATTTTTTTTCATGAAATAGGATCTTTTTTTTTTTTTTTTTTACTTTTTATTAAGTTCATGAAAAAATAAATACAAAAGTCTCCTTCCTTTATTTTGGATTCTTAATAAAACTGTTGTTTTGATGTTATCATCAAAACAGCAAAAAACCTTTCTCATAATAATAATAATAATAATAATAATATTGTTAAATGGTGCCTGTTTAATTTTTCATAATAAATACAATTTTTATTACAATTTTTATGAAAAACTACAGATCATTCGGGTAACATTTATAAAAACACGTCAACAAAAATATTATGTAATATCAGAATATTATCCTCACCATATGTTACTACTATGATAAAGATCAGAGTGTGGGACTGCTGCTGGGAAATACAGTTTTGTAATCCATGTTTGCATTCAGAATTCAGATCACAGAACACCCGGTCAACCCAAACGTTCACGTGATCATCCGACCAGTCGATCGAGTCGCAGCAGTATTGGTTAAACATCGTGCAGATACAAGCATAGACCTCGAGTCAGTGTTCACGTCTGACAGAGTATGAGAAGATGCAATCGCAGTAATGTTATGCGTGGCATGGAAACTTTTATACGCAGCTTTTCACACAGAATGCGTGCGGTTCTACGTCCAGAAACGCCTCGTTGATGAAAAAGGTTAGATAAGAACGAAGAATGAGCAGACTAGTTCGACTGAGTTAAACAGAAAGCCTGGAGTGGGTCAGACAGCCACTCTGTACGACCGTGACGAGCTGAAAAGCATCTCAGTACGAAACAGTATCAAATAAACAACGAAAAGAGTTACAAATAAACTACGGACGCAATGAGTATTTTCTTCAGCGTGACACAAAATAGTGACGTTTATTTAATTCGTATGCATACATTATTTTTATGTATGAGGGGCGTTCGAGTCAAACCGGGACTTGTACATCCTGTACATTACAGGATCTCAGTTCGGAGTTAGTGCGACATCCCCCGTACAGTCCTGACCTCACTCCAAGCCATTTCCACATGTTTGGGTCATTAAAGGAGTTCCTGGGAGGCCAGCGTTTCAGACTCGAAGCAGGCAGTCTGATTATGGCTCTTTTCTACCTTGATGGTGTCCAAGCACCATTGAAACATTAGGATAAGTGCTTTAGTGTAGTTTTTCTGATATTCTGTGCAATCAAAATTCCCGGTTTGACTTGAACACCCCTTGAACATCCGGTTAGCACAAATCTAATCAGTAGCTATAAGCTTAGCTTACATTTTAGCTAGATTTTAGCCTTCAGACGAGAAACACATCTTAGATAATTGACTACATTTGGACTAACAAGAATATTGTTTGCATGTCTTTTTCTGTTATTAATATAATTTGTTCCTGATTACTGAAGTTGCTAATCAGAAATTTTTAACTGACTTTTATCTCTATTAGCACTGGTAATCTGTTTCTTGCTCAAACATGGGAAGTGAACCGATTACTGTTGAGTATTTTCCAGCCAAAGAATCTGTATGTACCCTGCTTTCCATTTATTTCATTGTCACTTTTTTGTATTATTATTATTATTAATGTGTAAGAATGTAAGAAATAAATTATGTTTATTAAGCAGTTATGTTCATTCGTTCCAGATGTGGTGGGGAACTCTTGGGACCGTACGTCCGTATATGCCCTTCGATCCAAATCTGGATGCACGTCAGATCTCCGACGCCCTAGATAAGAAAAGTACGATCCTACATCATCCACTTAATGAATTCACAATAATAGACACAATACACAGAATACTGGACTGAAATACAGTACTGTATATATAAGTGATTATAGTGTGTATGTCGACGTGTGTGTTGTGTGTTAGATGCTGACGTGATGACCCTGATCAAGATCCTTACTAACAGGACCAACGCACAAAGACAGAGCATCGCTTTGGCCTACCAAGAAAAAACAAAAAAGGTAGTAAGGGTTTAACACCCAGCACTGTGGAATACTCCAATCTGATTGGTCAGACTGGTTCCTCGCGGACACGATAAACTGCGTTTCTTTTTATTTTGTTAATTTCACAAAAAAGAGGAGTGAATTGCATTTCGGAAACTTTTAACTTTTTTATTGTTTTCCAGCGAGGCAGCAAATTTATATGTACTGTATGAGAGGCGTTCAAGTCAAACTGAGACTTTTGATATTGCACAGTGATAGAACACTGTTATGAGAACTTTATTTATCTATATGCTACACTAATGCACTTATCCCAGCGTTCCACTAGTGCCTGGATACCATTAAGTTTTCTCAATACACATTTCATAAGAAAGTCCCGCTTTGAGTTGAACGCCCTTCTTCTTGTTCTGGTGCACCTCCATTTTAAGACCAATCGAGAAAGAACAATCCAACCTCTCCCTTTAAGATCGAAGCAGACTTTATCAACTTCTCCATTCCCTCCATTTTTTATTTTTTACTGTACATCCTGATCAAGATATTCTATTACAATGAATTCTGTTACCTTTTTCCTTGTTTCGTTTCCTCCTTCAGGATCTGAATGCCGCTCTGAAGAAAGGCCTGTCAGGTGCTGTGCAGGAGCTTCTACTGGCTCTCATGATGACTCCAGCTCGCTTTGACTCTCACCGCCTTCGACAGTCTATGGAGGTGAGCTTTTGTCCATCCTCTAAGACTGTGGTTCTCAACCCGGGTCCTAAGAATGAATGATCTAAGTACATTGGGACGTGCTGTTATAAAAGATCAATGATGCAATGATGTTAATCAGGTTAACAAAGAGGAGATTCATTCATGAGAAATAATCCTTGCAGGGTGTCGGCACGGACGAGGAAGCTCTTTTGGAGGTCTTGTGCACGAGATCGGCAGCTCAGCTCCGAGATATCACCATAGCGTACCGTGAAAGTAAGAAACATTGATGGAGTCCTGGAATGATGTATATTGTAAGAATAAAACACTTGCGAGCATGTCCTGTTGAAGGAAACGAATTACTCAAGAGGAGTAACCGAACAGTTTGACAGCAAAATGAGATAAGTTGAGGATAAGCTGAAAAACAAGTTTTTCAAACAAAGCAAAAAGCATTGCAAAGTGATAGATAAAATTCCATGCAGATCTCAAGTCACAATTATTTTAGACAAGAACAAATAGTGAATTATTATGTCAAAGTGTTTTGGATATACAGTATAAGTGTGAATTTGGTCTGTTTTTTCTTTCTTTCAAAAAGCAATAACTCCATCCCCCACAGTTTCGCCACTATTGGTATCCTGTAGTTGTGTTTGTGGTAATTTAAAAACGCAGTTTACTGTCAATATGTTGGTTGTCTTCCTTTTACTTCAGTCTCAGTTCATAGCTTCTTATCATAGTGCAGGTATGCTCTGTCCGTTTGTGCACTAAGCCACTGGGTCTCCGTCAGTCAGCCCCTATCGTATCATGGATGTTGAGCGATGCATTCCTGGTTATGCCTGGAGTGACCACAACAGCAGTAAAACAGCATCAACTTCCTTTTTTTCTCTCTCGGTTTTAACATTCTCTGTAAATCAATTGACCCATTTAACTCACTCATGGCATCCGCTGTGTCTCACAGCTTGTAGTTCCTTCTCAGTGATCGTGTGACAGAAAGAAGTAAAGCAATTAGCCGGTCATGACGTGTCATGGTTTGCTTAAAACATAGAACGTTAAAGCTTCTAAAAATAAGATTATATATGGGTTTTCAAGTTAAAGGTTCTGTTATAGACGATCTTGCTTTTCAGAGAACAATCATTTGCCAAAATTACTAAAAGTAAAAAATGGCTTTTATCGTTTTGTTGTGAAACTGTTCAACATTTTCCACCTTGAGGTTGATTATTTTTCTAGAACAGCACATCCTGAAATGTTTGATTCAATTCCAATTAAATTTGAACAAGTACTACTTGTTATTGATATTCTAATTTTTATTATATGTACTAGTGTTGTGGATCTAGTTACCTTGAAACATGTTAGCTCCTGTTATCATTGATGTTACAAACAACAGCTTGTCATCCTTTATTAAGTAAAGACCTTCTGATAGTGGAAAACCTACTGGCTCGTACAAATCACTCACACTGGAGACTCCTCTTACAAATGCTAAATAAATGTCTCCTCACCATGTGGATGAATGTGCAGTTGTACTTTTCAATAACCTGCTTTTTATTAGACACGAATTAAGTCATATCCTTGATATTTAAATCTGTGTACAGTAAGTTGACACAGTGGAAATGATCATTGATATCTTGCCGATCAGAATGGGGAATTCAGCATTGTGGTATAGTAGAAATGTCAGATATTTCATTTTTTCTATTTTTTGGCCAACAGTGTACAACCGTTATCTGGAGGATGACCTGATCAGTGAGACCAGTAAAGAATTCACCAAATTGGTGTTGGCCATATTGAAGGTATAGTCTGAATAAAACTAATTACTAATTAAAGCTCGTTTTGAAGGAATGTTGACCCGATTTGTCTAATCTACAGAAGGAGGAACAGAACACGTCCGGCAAGATTGATTATGAGCTCATCGATCAAGACGTCAAGGTGTGTCTCACTATGCTTCCTAGCGCGATCAACAAATTCCCAGACCTTGTGTTTTTAATGTCATAGTCATAAGGTCGAGCAGTTGTGGATGTTCTGATCATGTCTTGGTGTGAACATGTCTAGGAACTCAGAGACACTGTCACTGGAAAGAAAGTGAACCCTGGCCCCTGGATTCAGCTGCTCACGTCACGCAGTTCTGACCATCTCAAAAGAGGTACAACCTCCCAACCTCAGACTCAACCTCCAGTACTAAACTCTTACAATGTGTGACTTAACTCTGTTCTACTAGTGCTGTCTAGACTCGAGGATCTGAAATGCGAGCCAGTGGATAAAACCATCCAGAGCCACTTCTCAGGAGACCTTCGACTGGGTCTGCGGATTCTGGGTAAAGAAACAACTTGACTTTTTATTCTGATGTGTTAAAAAGTATATCAAATAAATGTATAAAAGGGTCAAAGACTAAAGAGAAATGTTTGCCCCTAGTAATTTATAGTGGAATAGACTTTATTTAAAAAAGGTGACATCTGAGAGGTATTTACCATGAAAATACAAAAGCAACCATGGGAATTGTACTTTTATTATTATTAACAATAGTAGCAAAATAGGCACTCTAGCTCGAATTGCTCAAATATTATTAAATCATGCTTTGCTAGCTTGCAACCTGGTAATCTTATATCTTAAACATAAACGTCAGGCTACAATTCAGTTTAAACATAAAATATAAATTTAGTAAGGTTTTCCATCTTAGGTCTTAGCTTGTAAAGGCTCACCGCTTAGAAAAGCTCAGCTTACAGAATGCTAGAAAGCAATCAAAAAAGTTAGCACTGTCGCCTTGCACCTCCAGGTCCTGGGTTCGAATCCTGTGTACGGTCTGTGTTCATGGAGGCGCATGTTCTCCCCATGCTTGGTGGGTTTCCTCTGGGTTCTCTGGTTTCCTCCTCAGATTAATATAATCTGCGTTTCCAAATTGCCCATAGTGTGTGAATATTGAGGAGGTCCGCCCAAGGTCGTACAAAAGGGAATAAATACTATGGTCACCATTGTTCTCCATGATCCCTACAGAGGTTCGTAGATGGAGAGATGGAGACTCTTATAAACTACCTTAGTGACCTTTAGCTAAACAGTTATAGGTTTGGCTAATAAATTAAAGTTCATATATTATTGTTTCAGTAAATGAACTGCCGGGGAAGTGCACTTTCCTAGCCAATCAGAAAGCAAGAACTGAATTTATATGGGAGAAATATCACTTAATAACACTCATTTTCACCCTCATGTTCAGGACCTTATAAATTATCTCACACCCAATTGAGGCTCTTTCAACCTGCATCTCTGTGAGGTTGAGATTCTAGGTTGCAGGTCAAAGGGTTGAGGGTTCGAGCTCTGGCACCACTGCATTGCCGTTGTTGGTCCTTGGGCAAGCACCTTAATCCTGTGGCTATAGAGTATATCATGAGTAGACCCGGCCAGTGGAGATGCAGGTCATCCCAAGCCTGGAGAATTGGGTCGGTTATGGCATCAAGCATAAAACCTGTGCCAATACCTTGTGGATCGAAGGAAAGGGAATAAGCCTGAGAACAAAAATCAAGAAATCTGGATCAATAAACTATCTATCAATCTATCTATCTGAAGAAGGCTAGGCTAATGTTATGCAATTCAGATTCCCATGTCTCTGACATGATGTTGTGTTTCTGCAGCTCAAATGATCCAAAACAAGCCACTCTTCTTGGCTCAGCGCTTACACTCCTGCATGAAGGTAAGGAGGCTGATTTTTAAAAATCTTTACCATTTTATCAGTTGTAAAGTGACTACAGTGTGTGTGTGTGTGTGTGTGTGTGTGTGTGTGTGTGTGTGTGTGTGTGTGTTAGAAAAACGCCGTGGTTCGTGGCATCATGGTGGGTCAGAGTGAAGAGGACCTCCTGTGGGTGCGGGTCGAGTTCCTAAAACTGACCAATCTCTCCCTCTACTCCACCATCCAGGTCAGACCTCACACCCCAGACACTTATTCTAAATATTACAGACACGCTACAGTATATACTGTGTGTTCATGATGCCTTTATGTCGTCTGACTTACAGAAGGAATTCAAAGGTGAGCTGCAGCTGGCTCTCCTGGCCCTGTGTCGATCTGAGGATTGATGGAAGAACGAGCGCGGAAGGAAGTGACGCACAGAACGCGGCGTATCGGTTTATATTGCAAATAAATCTGTTTTGATGCATCAGTACACGTTCGTTACTCGGAGTTACACAGATATTTAACAGTCTTGGTTTAAACCATAACTAATAGCAAAAAAATTTGGTCAATTGTAACATCTTATTAAATTTATTATTATTCCTATCAAAAATGTGTGTCATTTTTGATATGATAACATTTTGTTTGGGGAGACATTTATTTAACAGTTATGGAAGGAGTCTCCGGTGTTCAACATAAAGCTATACCTTGAAGAGAACAATTTGTGCTTTTTGGATTTATATGATTTCATTTTTTTGTCTTATTAAATTCAAGAGAGACATCAATAAAATCTAATGAGGAAATGACTCATATGTTTATAAGCTTCTACTTGTTTCCTGGATGTTCCACGATGTAAACATGTCACTATTAATGGTGCAAGGTGGCTCAGTGATTAACACTATCGCCTCGCACCTCAAGGGTTGGGGTTCAAATCTCATCTCTGTTCCGTGTATGTGGATTTTGCATGTTCCTTGGGTGTCCTTGGGGACAATATCAAAACCTGGGGTTTCCGTATTGCTCAGAGAGTGTAATTCCCAGCCGAGTTCCTGTGGTGTTGGTGAATGATTGTGTGTACAGTTCGCACAGACAGATGCGTCTGTAACCCAGATGGAAATATAAGGTTAAACCCTGAATAATATATTGTACCTGCTTTAGGTCATGGAGATACAATTAG
>JAQMYK010000018.1:4570154-4581116 GCA_030014345.1 Clarias buthupogon | reverse complement strand
GCAATGACAGTAGTGATGGCAGTGACCGTAACGACGGCAGTGATGGCAGTGACAGTAACGATGGTAGTGACAGTAACAATGGTAGTGACAGTAATGATGGTAGTGACAGTAATGATGGTAGTGATGGCAGTGACAGTAACGACTGCAGTTACAGTAACGACGGCAATGACAGTAGTGATGGCAGTGACCGTAACGACGGCAGTGATGGCAGTGACAGTAACGATGGTAGTGACAGTAACGATGGTAGTGACAGTAACGACAGCAGTGATGGCAGTGACAGTAACGATGGTAGTGACAGTAACGATGGTAGTGACAGTAATGATGGTAGTGACAGTAATGATGGTAGTTATGGCAGTGACAGTAACGATGGTAGTGACGGTAATGATGGTAGTGATGACAGTGACAGTAACGATGGTAGTGACGGTAGTGATGGTAGTGATGGCAGTGACAGTAACGATGGTAGTGACGGTAATGATGGTAGTGATGGCAGTGACAGTAACGATGGTAGTGACAGTAATGACGGTAGTGACAGTAATGATGGTAGTGATGGCAGTGACAGTGATGATGGTAGTGACAGTAATGATGGTAGTGATGGCAGTGACAGTAACGATGGCAGTGACAGTAACGATGACAGTGACAGTAACGACGGTAGTGACAGTAATGACGGTAACGATGGTAGTGACAGTAATGATGGTATTGACAGTAATGATGGTAGTGACAGTAATGATGGTAGTGATGGCAGTGATAGTAATGATGGCAGTGACAGTAATGACAGTAGTGAAGGTAGTGACAGTAATGACGGTAGTGACAGTAATGATGGTAGTGACAGTAATGATGGTATTGATAGTAATGATGGTAGTGACAGTAATGATGGTAGTGATGGCAGTGACAGTAACGATGGTAGTGACAGTAACGATGGTAGTGACAGTAACGATGGTAGTGACAGTAATGATGGTATTGATAGTAATGACGGTAGTGGCAATAGCGGCAGTGACAGTAATGACAGTAGTGATGGCAGTGAAAGTAATGTCAGCAGTGACAGTAATGATAGTTATAATGACAGTAGTGACAACAATGATGATAGTGATAATGACAGTAGTGATAATAATGATGGTTGAGACTCCATGATGGTAGTGATGGTAGAGACAGTAGGCAACCCTGCAGCGAGCCTCTACTGCATCACAACGACGCAGCTTTATCATATGTGGAAGTGTCACAAGTGATCTTTCTTTCTTTTTCTTTCTTTCTCCCTCTCTCCCACTCTTTCTTTCTTTTTCTCTTTCTCCTTCTTTTTTTTCTTTCTTTTCTTTTTCCCCACTTATTAACTTGAGTATAGAGAATAAAGGCGAGGTTGCTAAGAGGTGTCACACATTTTGATTATATTTGTTTCAATCCCATGGCAGATGATTTTAAGCCGGCGTCCATCGACACGTCGTGTGAAGGAGAGCTTCAGGTGGGGAAAGGAGACGAGGTCACGATTACTCTCCCACACATCCCAGTGAGCACTCCTCTCTCCTTCACACTCACACGACTTGACTTAAACTTATCTGCCTACGTTTTCACTTTCATTAACCGTTGTTGATGTCACAAGGGTTCGACTCCTCCCATGACGGTGTTTAAAGGCAACAAGCGGCCGTATCAGAAGGACTGTGTCCTGATCATCAACCACGACACGGGCGAGTTCATGCTGGAGAAGCTGAGCAGCAGCATTCAGGTCAAGAAGACCAGGTGAGAGCGCATACCTCAGTGCAGTTTTACTTTACATACTGTACATGATGTGTGTGTTATTTATCATCACTCATAAACGACAGTGTTGGCAAGCTGCCGCTGATATTCGGCTGACCTTTGACCCCTGTGTTGTTGTGTCAGAGCTGAAGGCAGCAGTAAGATCCAGGCTCGGATCGAGCAGCAGTCAGTGAGAGCCAGTCAGGCCGCTTCTCAGTTCCGAACTCCCACTAAACCCAGCGCCGGGGTCAAGACGTCCCCCAGTAAGGACAACCCGTCCCCCGAACCCCAGCTGGACGACATCAAGAGAGGTGAGGCTGCAGTTAGATTCACCTGCACAAATATACATACGCTTCATACAACGGGGCCACATCACACTGAGTAAACCCATCTCACTCTGTCTCTGTGTCTCACTTTCTAACCACCTCTCTGTCTGTCCCTGTTTCTCTGTCTGTCATCTCTCATTCTTCCTCTCTGTCTCACACTTTGTCTTTTTGTCTTCTGTCTGTATTGCTGCACTTCTTAAATGTTCTTTCTTTTTTTCTTTTTTTTGTCTCATTTTTCTTGTCTCTTTGTTGCTCTCTACCATCTCCTCATCTTTCTGTCTCTGCCTGTTTCTTTCTATGTCTTTCTTTTCCCATTCTCTCTCTCTCTTTGTGTATGAATGCCCTAAAATTTTCTTTTTTCCTTTCTTTCCTTCTTTCTCTTTCTCGATGATCTTTTTAAAAATCTTTCTTTGTTGTTCTCTCTCTCTTTCAGAGCTGCGGGCGGAGGTGGAGATCATTGAGCAGATGAGCAGCAGTGGCAGCAGCAGCTCCTCAGACTCGGGTAGTTGTTCCGGCAGCGGAGACGATGACAGCTCGAGCAGCGACGGAGAGCAGGAGAGCGCCAACCTCCATCTGTCGCCCAGCCGAGAGGCTCTGAGCAACGGCACGGAGAAACCCCAGGGCAACAACCAGCTAATGAACACGCTGAGTAAGTCACGCGCACACAAAAAATGTCTAAAAATATCTAACACTCACTTTAATCTTATTTTTAGACATGGAAGTGTGTCTCCAGTGTGTGTGTGTGTGCGGGTGTGTGTGTGTGCGGGTGTGTGTGTGTGCGGGTGTGTGTGTGTGCGGGTGTGTGTGTGTGTACACAATGGAGAAAACATTCCTTTTGCTTAAACAAGCTAATTAGATTTTCCTCATATTGTGACCTCATATTATTTTTTTGTTTGTACACGTTTTTTTTTCATTATTTTTTCCTTTGAACAATAGAGAATATGATAATAATAAATATAAAACTACAATAAATAAATAAATAAATGAATGAATAAATAAAAAAATATATAGAGTATGCACAAAACATAAAAATAAATGATGTACACATGTATATCAGGGCTACAGTATGAGTTCCAGTACTGATATTATTTGGCCTGGAGTACTTGAGTCTTTCTTTCTTTCTTTTTTGTCTCATTTTTCCTTTCTTGTCTCTTTGTTGCTCTCTCCCATCTCCTCATTTTTCTGCCTCTGTCTGTTTCTTTCTATGTCTTTCTTTTCCCATTCTCTCTCTCTTTGAATGCTCTAAATTTTAGTTTCTTCCTTATGTGTATGTAGTAATACACATGGGGATTTTGTCAGTGTGATTTGGCAACCCTGGCCAAAATGAGTACCTGTGATGGAGAAAATATAATTAGTTGTTGAGTTTTTTGCTCAGGAATGGGCCCAAATATATCACCGTCCAGTGGCAGTCCCGATTTTATTTTGCATCAGTGGTTAACCTTTGCAGTTCACCTCTGTGCTGAAACATAGGGAGAGATCTGTACTGTACTGAGGGAACTGTACTATCAACTGCCTGTTACACCAGTGGCGGGGTGTACACGCCACTACTACTTCCTGCTGGTTTAAGAAGGATATGCTGATCCAGCACAGCATGGCAGGTGAAGTTCAACAAAGATTACATCGAAGAAAGCAGTCACTTTAGTTTCTTGAGGAAAAATGGGCGAGCTGATGTTAGCCAGAAATCATAAAAAAAAAAAAAAACCTGAAAGAATTCATGCTCTAAACCCTGTCTCGGTGTTCTCTCTCTCTTCAGGAAACGATCTGCAGCTGAGTGAATCAGGCAGCGACAGCGACGACGATTAAGGTCCACCCCTCGTCCCTCGTCCAGCACTGCTCTCTTTGTGATTTTCCCTTGACATCGTGACAAGCTGTTCCTCCTATGTTACGTTTTAACATAAGCTGCCTGTGCTTTTACAGTTTTGTCTTTGCTATGAGATGTATACATAATGTATATTTAACTTCATCAGAGCAGAAAGTCTAGTTTGTATTTTTTATTAGATTATTTTTATTTTTGTTAAAGTGTATTCTAAGGATTTTTACCGGATTTATGAGCAAGCATTCATCTGATCTCTATTAGGATCGGGAATCACCAGGGATCTACCGAGACGATATTATCACGAGCCGATTTTATGGGAACTTTATTTTCAGAGTTTTTTTTTGTTGTTTTACAATTTTAAGCAAACATAGCAACTTATATAACACAAGAAGCTGTGCTGCCTGCATATGTTTGAATAGTTTAGATGGCATCACCTGGAGGATTATACAGGGACTGCAACGTTTTGCCATGTTTAATATAGAGTTTGGCTTGGTTTTGGTAACGTATTGTCTGCCACCAAAAAGGGGTGGAGCTTCAAGTAGCCATATAATTACTAGCATGTCACTTCATTTCTTCAGCTCAGTGTAGTGCTTAGCATTAAATAAATATACTGGAATCTCAGCATGCAAAGGCACTCCCATTCGAAGAAATTTTACTTAGCATTGCAGTTGTATTTATTATTTTTTTTTTTGTAATACTGGTAATATTTTTTGAGTGGCAGAAACAGATTAGATTATTTCTTAGGGAAAAATTCCTATCGCAATACAAATTTTCGCCTCAAGTACTCGCCTTCAGAACGCATTAAATTCGTATGCTGAGGTTCCGCCGTAATCTATTTCGTACGTTATGTATTTGGTCTTGATGTCGTACTATCACGATCAGTGACGATCGACGATGTCGGACTAAGCCCTGTGTCTGAATGCAGGAACAACAGCGAATTCAGGATCCTGTACAGCTTTTGTAACTCGATTACTGTTATCAGCTGGATTATTGTCCACAAGGGGGCAGTATCCATAGGCTACATGTCCACTGTACGCAAATACTTCACAAAGAGGAGCAAATAAACTGGGAGTAAGTAAAATATATAAAAATGCACTATGGATTGTGGTATAACGGAGAACTTTGAACATTTTTGTTGTGCAAATTATAGCGTAATAGCAATAAATATCTGTACGCAACTGCGTACATTCACATTGTACTACTTACAGAACATCTGTAACTTTCCATTAAGATTAAATTCAGAATGTTTTTTGACATAAGTTACCTCAAATAATAAGTAAATTTATTCGAAACAGAGTGTTTTCAGGTTCCTTGACGTCCTCAAATAATAAATAAATGTATTCGAAACAGTGTTTTCAGGTTTCTTGACGTCCTGCGTTGTAAACAGACACGCCCTTAAAGCAGCATTGACGTTCATGTCGTGTACAGCGGACATCTAGTCTTGGGTTTCCTTAGATTGCATATAAACGCAAGTTGTGCGAGTGAAATTTTAATGTTTTTTCTGTTTGCTTTGCTGTCGTTTTTCTGCCATGCTGTGAACTTACCGTCTGTCACGATGCGGCTTGACTGTTTATCCACATTTTATCTGAAGTTTATCTAAAGCTCCTTAAATCCATGACTGTGGCTTCCTCTGTATAAATAAAGAAGGTAACATTGTTCGAATGAAACGGTGAAACTGTATAAAGGATTTTAGCCTTAATTGTAGCTAAGTGTAAAGATTTTAGCTTAAAAGCTAAGGAGAAACATGGACTCAAAAAGAGTCAAGATCAGTATTTTTGGAATATAAATGCTTTTTTGCTCTTCAAGTTATCTTCAACTGGAAATTTTCCTTTTTCCGTGCCTGTGTAATAAAGAGCTGTTTTCTGCAAGATGTAATGTCCTGAATCTGTCTTTAATGTTCAGCTAGTAATGCTTGTGTGGAGTGAGATTTAGAACATGCACATTAAAGAAATATTCAAATTAAATTGTATTCTCACTCACTCACTCTCACTCATTGTCTATACCACTTTATCCTGTATACAGGGTTGCAGGGGGGCCTGGAGCGTATCCCAGGATGCGTAGGGCATGAATGTGGTGCCAATCCTTTGCAGGGCACACACACATTTACACTCAACGGGTAATTTGGGAACGCCAATTAGCCTAAACCACCCATCTTTGGTCTGTAGGAGGAATCTAGAGTACCCGGAGGAAACCCACCAAGCAAGGGGAGAACATGCAAACTCCGCTAACGCTAACCACTACGCCACTGTTGGATTTCTAATTAATCATTAAAGGAGTAAACTGAAATAAAATGCGAAAACTATGATATGATTCTTTTTTCAAAATAAAATTTAAAATACTTTTATTTTGAAATTAAAATAAATCCTAATCAACCAGGTAAGGCTTGAAAGGCTCGCGCTTGCTTTTACGACATCCGGGTATTAATGCATCTTATACCATACGGGAAATATAATACTGTGTTTGTATTGCGTATTACATTTTTATTACATTTTAAACTAATATGAGCCGCCCCCCCCCCCCCCCCCCTTTTAAACACAAAATGAACCACAATACACATTTACCGACGTATGGAGTGAGCTTTTATTTTGACAACCTGAAAACAGTTGTAGCTCTTCCGTTATCCGCTTAAGGTTAGTGACAATACCATGGCAACCGCGACGTGAGCGCACGCGATAAGATGATGCTGGCGCTCGTGAAGCAGCGGTAACGCTTCCAGGACTTCACCTGTGAAAGGTACAACAGCAACACACCGGTCCGTATTATTCATTTAATTCTCAGTAATTAAAAACAAACAAACATATATTTCACATTAAACGGCGATGGCACTGTCGGTGTGTAGCAGCGCTACAGGATAAGTGGGCAGAATAACAAACCGCTACTTAGTGGACATCCGGTGCACTACCTAGGATAGAGTGAAAGCCGTGTGTGTAGTGCACTATCTAGTGAGCGTCGAGTGATTTGGGATTAGTTCACACATACACAGACGCCAAGCTAACTGTAACTAGCCTGTCTGAGTAGTTAAGAGCATTAACGTAAAGCCGCCTGAATCCTAATGAAACCCGTGATCACGTGATGCACCCGCAGGAATACTGAGTTCCCTGTGTGGGTTCCTGTGGGTGTGCTAAACCAGGAAAATACTTACATAATTATCTTTAAATCAGTCTTGCAGTTTACTAAGTAAAAAATAGTGGAGACAATGCACTGAGTGACACTGGAGACTCCTTCCATAGATGGTAAAGAAACATCTCCAGCATGTTGTAAATTCACTAGGTCTAGTCACTGTTAATAGTGACAGGAATCACCAGTCACCGCCTGGTAGGATGATTTCACGATGCATTGGTGCTATAAGATTCTATAAGTATTATGATTTTACAAATATCTCGATTCGATCTTACATTTTTCCTGGATTTTGTTACAATTTTAAACCTTTAAAAAAGTTTAGTTCCTTATAACATGAGTTTTCTCACTTAAAAACCAAGCGTGGCGTTTAAACAATACAAACTTCAAATTGCTGATGTGTCGTTCTTGAACTATTCGTTCATTTTGAAACGAATCTTAAGTGTGACTCGGGAAGAACGAGTCGCCTCGGGGAATGATTCGTTCAGTCGCCCATGTGAAGTATATTAGGTTCTGTACAGGAATTCATTAATCTGTTTTACGTCTTCTGGTTTTCCCGAGTCGTTCGTTCATCACCTGACAGCCCCATATGTTTAACCTGTGATGAACGAGCTACTCAAACCCGGGTATGGTCAGAGAACAGGTGAGGTGTGCTAATTGTAGACTAAAGATCCAGGTAAATAATAAATTCATCTTTTTATTTATTTTTCTCATAGCATTACTGTGTATTTTTGTCTTGTTTGTCGTGTGCTCAACGTTTGCGTAAGTAGTAGATGTTAGGGAAGTAACACATAACATTTAAAAGCTAAAATGAACGAAATTAACGAATAAAGATTAGTTCATTTTGCTGAACGAGACTCAACAATCTGAGTCGGTAAAATTCCATCACTATTTTAAATACAAGAGTTTTAGATTGAACTTAAAATGAAATTAAGCAAAAAAGCTACATTGTAACTGAGCAGCGCATATCTCTGTCTTTACCATATGGGATGATAAATGTGTACCGCCTGTAGGATTATAAAGAAACGGTGACATTTTACCTCATCAAATGCCTCCAAAGTCTCAAAACTCAACTTGACTGTGAGCTCGCGGGTTGAGAGGCTTTGTACGTGGGCACGCAGGGCTCCTAATGCATCGACTGATTAGCGCTGGCAGTGTTTTGAGACTGGTGTAAGCGTGTGTAATGGGAGGATTGAGAATAATTTGCTCCCAGAGTTTGGAGAAAAAGGGCAGATCGGAGGCTTTTAACCAGAGATTTTTTGATAATGTAATGCCATAGGAATGCATTTCGGTTGTGCCACTCGGAAGCTTCGGTACAGAATCCATTATAAACGTAAAAACAGGAGTCAGTGTGGGCGATACGTGAATCGTCACACAAAAGAATAGTGATGGAAATTTTGTATATAATTGTAAATATTGATATCTACTCCACTGCAGTGGTTATTTTTTTGTACAATACACGTGAGCTACTTCTGCAATTTGTTCGCATCTACGAATGTTCGTAGAACCGCGGTCCGTTCGTATTTGCGGAAATTTGTAAGTCGAATGTTCCTAAGTCGGGGGCTACCTGTATTGTTGATCTGTTCAGCACTATTATGACTAGTCCAATTATTATTCCTTCCTTTGCACGTGATTGATGCCTTCACGTAGCTGAATGTTGCGTATGATAATTTCCACCAGATTACACAAATATTATGTCTCCTCACATGGAGAGAAAAACTCGTTGGTGAAGTGACCAGTCTTTTTGTTTTCCCACAGAGAAACGAGATGTCCCTGTTTAAGGCCCGGGAGTGGTGGTCGGCTGTGCTGGGCGGGGGGGAGGAGTTTGATCAGGGCTGCCTTTGCGTCGGAGATGTGGACAACAGCGGAAGTGGTTACGGTTAGTGGTGATAAGTTAAGACGAACCTTTTAAAATGTTTAGATTTTGTATCTAAGTGAAATGAAAATGTTCTCAAAAGTTTTTTTTTTCATCTGGAAAAGTGTTTACAACTCGTATTTAGTTAATTTCATTTGTGAGATCAAGAAGTCAACCAATCTCAGAATGATTACGAGTAACACTCCTAATCTAACAGGAACTGTATGTGTATAAACCTCTACTCTCCACAGATAAGGTAGTAGTGGGCAGCTACATGGGCATGCTGCGGATCTTTGCCCCCCACGCCCCCAGGCCGGCCGAGCAGAGCGGAGTGGATGCCCAGCTCCTCGAGGTCCAACTGCGAGACCCCATCATACAGGTGGAAGTGGGAAAGTTCGTCTCGTAAGTCATCGTCGCCTCAGGAAGAGCCGAGACACATAAGAGATGAGAAATCTGCCTTTGTTTTAATGAAATGCGTGAAGAGTTTAATTCGTGCCCACAGTTACCTGGTTTATGACACGGGAGTGAAAATGTGAACACGAGATCTGAGACTGAAGACGTTTCTCAAAATGATGCCTCAGCAGGCCATGTACTTTTTGCAAAATTGATGATGAGTTTCTGAATGTTACAATACAGATGTGATGATATTCTTTAATATCAGATGTTCTCTGTTCACCACAAGTGATAGATCGCTTAATCAAATACTTTTTGTAAACTGATTAAATTGCCCTAATTATTAGATGCAGTATAAACCTACACCACATTAAGAAGCGTTCGAGTCAACTGGGACTTTGTGATGACGTTTCTTCTGAATAAGGGCATGGAAGCAAT
Organism: Clarias buthupogon; assembly: GCA_030014345.1. Taxonomy (NCBI): domain Eukaryota; kingdom Metazoa; phylum Chordata; class Actinopteri; order Siluriformes; family Clariidae; genus Clarias; species Clarias buthupogon. Next base: position 4,571,446 of record JAQMYK010000018.1, on the reverse strand, counting down.
TTACAGACAACTTCAAGCATAGTGTGGTGATGAGATCTTAGCCACAGTAAAACATTTGAACAGTGCAAAGTTTTTAAAGAAGGCCGTTTTTATCACCACAGCCTCATGTACTGCTCTGATCTCGCTCCAAGCCATTTCCACATGTTTGAGCCATTAAAGGTGTTCCCGGGAGGCCAGCGTTTCAGCCGTGAAGCAGGCAGTCCGATCATGGTTCGGGTGTTCTGAGAAAACTTTCTACCTTCATGGTATCCAAGCACTAATGAAACACTGGGATAAGTGCATTAGTGTAGCGCGGGATTATATCGAGATTTTAAGCTTTTTTTGGTGATAAAATAATATCAATTTCAGCTTTTTAGTAGAATAATAATAAGAATTGTAGTTGTTACTGTGCAGCTGCACCACATACCCCAGTTTTATTTAGTGCATTAGTATGACATGTAGTTATATTTCTGTCTATGTATCTCTGTAAACTATTTTGTGCATCTCAGAGATGTGTAGTTATTTTTGTTGCTCAGGACATTCTGTTGAAACGTGGTCTGCTTTTATCTCTTCCTGTTGGTTTAACACACAGGAGTTAAAGTGTAGTGAAAGTATCTGTATCCTTCCTTTTTTTGTTTCCCAAACAATGTCTCTGGGTTGAAAGACATGACCGTTTTGCGGGCGAAAACTCAAATCCAGAACACTGTTGAGGTTTCAGAATCAGTTCTTTTGCGTTTCTCCTGTGGGTGTGTGGACCGTCCCCGGTGCTCATACAGCTGGGACGTCTTAATTCTCTGATTGCTCACATGTGATGAAAGGACAACACTGGAATGTCATGTTTGTAGGTTGAGGATGTCTCCTGATTGTGAATGACCGAATGTGTGTGTGTGTGTGTGTGTGTGTGTGTGTGTGTGTCCAGGTGCTCAGAGCTGCTTCACTTGGCAGTGTTGCATCCCAGAAAACTGTCCATCTACGCTGTCTCAGGTTAGTGTCCCATCATGTGAAGAGGTAGGGTTCCCATACCCCCCCCTAGGGGGCATGGCTAATAATAGACAGGGTGGTACACCTTTTCAATAGCAGCACATCCTGAAGCATTTTATTTCTCTTACACGACACTTATTTGCCTTGAATTAGTAATTTTATTTACTGAAGAACAGCTTATCTGCTCATTGTTACATTTAACGTTAATTCCTGTTATGACTTGCGTTACAGGCACTATAAAAAGTTTTTGCATTAATAATCAGTGGTGTCAAAAGTATTCACATTCATTACTTGAGTAGAAGTATGGATACTAGGGTTTAAAAAGACTTCTT
>JAQMYK010000018.1:4554561-4566419 GCA_030014345.1 Clarias buthupogon | reverse complement strand
CATTAAATGATGTAAATTCCCGACCTCAATTTCTCCCGCACCTCGTCTTCCATCTTCACTTTTATTTCTTTGTTTTTAATGACCCGCCCCAACCCGCCCCGCAAATAAAGCGACAATTTCTTTACCCGCCCAACCCGACCCGCGGGTTACCCGCGGGGTCCGCGGGTTAGCAGACGACCCGCGCATCACTAATGCACACCCTTTTAAAGAAAAGTACAGTATAACTATAGCCCACTCGTCACGTATGCTGGAATTTACAGTGGTACCTCGTCATATGTATGGCCGCCTTAAAAGTTTTGGCCTTAAAAACTGAAATTTTGCAAGAAATTTGCCTCGACATGTGAAGCATTTTCGGCATAGGAGCGGTCGAACCGAACGCTGGCTAAGTTGTGCGTACTTCCGGTTTGCGTCAGTGGAAAGCCAAGTGAAGCGAGTTTACACTTTTTACATTTTTTTACAAGATTTAATGAAGACAATGTTATCAAGGACAGTAGCAAAAAGAAAAGGGAGCCACTTATCGTTTTTATATGCAAAAATATGATGTTGGAAATTGGTAATATTGGTAATATTTTTGGTTGGCTGAAGTGTTTGTGCTAAAACACTTAATTTATAGAAAGTTACCTAACTAGTTATTACATCACATTAGCTAGTAATTTTTAGCCTCGTCAATTTAGGTTACTGGATTGGTAGAATAGCAGGTTTATTATGATTTGTGCTCGCTGCGTATTTTGTAAATTTTGGAGCCCTCTGCTGGTTTTGACTTTAAATGCAACTTTTAAGAAATTATTCAATCTTGAGTCTGTTGTATTAAAACTTCTTATGCCTCATAAATGGGTTTTTAAGGTGCAGGGTGTTATGTGCTGTAATGGGCCTACTATTGAAAAATATATAATAATAATAATAATTATTATTATTATTTAAAAATTTTTGTTTTGCCTTTTGATATAAGAAAAATGTTACAATATGTAAAGAAAAGATTTCAACATTAATATTTGAACACATTGTTTTAATATGCTACATTTTGCCACAGTTCTTAACCTTATTTATGATAAATATTACTCCTTAATTATATGAAATATTAAAAATTATATTTTTGTAAAATAATGACACTTTTTCTTCATAATGGTATGATTTTAAAATGCTGGTTATTGTTGGTAATTTTTTATTTAATATGCTACCTTTTTTTAGTTTAATTTTAACTTTGTTTAGTGCCCTAAAATGCTCTTGTAAAATTGTCCACACAGTTTGACTGATGAAGCCTTTTACTTTCTTTTTTTCTCCTTCTAGACGAGGTGTGCGACTAGAGAACTTGGCCCTGGTTCAAAAGGTCAAGGGTTCAATTTTAGCTGATTTCTCCTAGTGCCATTAGCGAGGCACTTACCCCAAAGTTGCCCCAGGGGAGCTGTCCCTGCAATTAGCAATAAGTCACTCAGGGCAAAAAAAAAAAGTCACTTAAATGAACTACCGCTATTGCTTTGAATGTGGTCCAAGCTCTTGTAGCACTATTCTCTCGTTTTCTTTGGCATGTTTGACAGAAAAGGGGAGTGGGGATAAGCACGTGAAACAGGCCCGATAAAATTTGTCGCACCTTCGTATGCAAAGTTATATACGAGCAGAGGAGACCATTCTTATTCTTACTTGTCATCCTGCTGACCACATCCTCTGTCTCCGGCATGTGGGGGGGAAAAGGGACATGGGGAATTGTGGGCAGAAATAGTAAAAAATAGTAGCCGTTGGACGGCGCAGCTGGTCGAGTAGGCGTTGCGTGGCTCTGGTGCTGTTTCCACAGCTGAGTCCAGTTAGTGGCAAGCCGAGGACCGTTTCTCACGTCCTAATGAAATTTCCACTCGCAGATCGCCACCATTTATTCTTCCATATAAGTTATGTATTTGGAGGTTTGAGAATGCAGGAAATGTGTGCAGACGGATTCTTGTGAAATGATAGCACTCGTGATCATCGTAGACCCGATCAGACTGAGCGCAACCACGTATAATTAAGGGAAACGTTTTTTTTTTCGAGGTTTGAGGTTGTACTGAATGTCGAGGTTTGCCTAAAATGCTGAATTGTGGAATGAGAATTGTGGGAGATTGGGGGGGGGGGAAACAGGTCTCGATGGCGTCGCGGTAAAGGTACTGCCCTCCACTGGACTCTCGCTGTGTGACGGTATGAATTTCAGGCCGCCCAGGTTTTCGTTTATTCAGCCGGTCCGATCGTTTCCCTGCGTGCCGAGTGGAAGGAGTTTGATATATGTGTTTTCTGCGCCAGGTCCGTCCGGGATCTTCTTTCATATGAAAGACTCTTGTTGTTTCCTCTGGCGAGACCCTTTGCATGTTGGATGATGAGTGAATATAACACATACCCTGAGCTCCAGAAATATTGGCACCCTTAGGAACAGTAGGGTTTAAAAACGTTTTTACCATTTAAAATGATTTACGATACTTCTGACCTTATCATTTATATAATTAACTTAAACTAAATGTAATTTTGTTTGTAACGTGTGGACAAGCTACTGACACCCAGTCAATACAATCGTAAGCCAGGTACAAATTAGATGCAGTGCTGTGAAAAAGTATTTGCCCCTTCCTTTTTGCATATTTGTCACAGTTAAATGATTCAGATCAGCAAACTAATTTTAAAATGACGTTACAAGATAACCAAAGAAAATACAAAATGCAGTTTTTAAATGATCATTTCATTTAAAGGGAAAAACATACCTGACCCTAATCTGCATGTCCTTGGACGGTGGGAGGAAACCGGAGTACCCGAGGGAAACCCACCCATCAAGTGGGGAACATGCATATGGACCCCGAGGCGGGAATCAAACCCAGAACATGGAGACAGTGCTAACCATTACACCACTGTGAACAAATTTGGGCCCGCTCTTCTTTGCAGAATTGTTTTAATTAAGCCAAACCAGAGGGTTTTCGAGCATGAATGCCCTGTTTAAAGATCTCAATCTGATTTAAGTCCAGACCCTGACTATGTCACTTCAAAACCTTGATCGGCTCTCACCGTGGTTTGCTGGCTTTGTAACCCTTTCCAGGCTGATACACGTCAGTTACTTTGTTACTCATCTGTTCTTGAATTTCTTTAGATCTGATCATGGTGTGGGGTTTTTTAGCTTGCTTTACTTTGTCGGACAGGTTGTATTTAAATGATTTCTTGATTCAACAGGTCTGGCAGAAATCAGGCCTTGGTGTGGCAGGAGAAATTTATCTCAGCTTTTCAGAAAATATGCGTAATCACAGTTCATTTCATGATTTAGAGGAGTCTGGGGAATTGGGCAATTACTTTTTTTAAAAATAGGATCAGCTTTTGGACAGCTTTTCTCCCCATTAATAAATGAAATTATTATTTAAAAACTGCATGTTTTGTTTCGAGGGACTTCTTTTTTTTTGGATGTGGAATGGAGGTAACTATGAGGTAACTATGAGGTAACTATGAGGTAACTATGAGGGAAATATGAGGGAAATATGAAGGAAATATGAGGTGGGCAGCATGGTGGCTTAGTGGTTAGCACTGTTGCCTTACATCTCCAGGGTCAAGGTTCGATTCCCGCCACCCTGAGGTAAACATGAGGTCATGCGTACTGTTTGTACCTTATGTTATTCATGATCATAAGGGAAACCTAAAACACAAATGTGAAATGGTTGTTGAACTTCACAAGTCGGGAAATGGATATAAAAATGCGTAGGCAGGTAAAAATCCAATTATCCATAATATACTGTAAGTCTGGAACAATCGAATTGTTGCACTCAGCAATTTAGGTAATGCTCTGAGATTTTTTTTTTCCTCTTTTTGCCCCAGGCTTGAGAAATATTAACCTTTTCTGGAGGCATCTCACAAAATTCATCACCTGAAAATTATAGGTTATAAAGCACGCTTCTAGTTCCTTCATCACCTCGTATTCTACACATCATCTCGAGATGACTTTGGTCGGCCAAATCACGTCTTATTCTGCATTTTCAGCCACCCACTCGCACACAGACACACTCCTATACCTCATACTCTTGCAAACATTCATGCGGTCAGGATCACCACAAACGTAACCTCTCACACAAACACACACACACACACACACACGTTGTGTGTAGGTGAGCATTTCCTGGGCAAGCTGTGTGCATGGATTCGGACTTCATAATCTACACCACCACTGTTTCTCATCCTTGTCTTTTGGAGAAAGAGAGCAAACGTTCATACTGTACACCGTGACAGCAAACCTCATCTGCAGCGGTTTCCTTCATTCGTAGCGTTTATTAAGTACGGAAACGAACCCGTGTCTATAAAAAGGAAGTACTTTGTAATAAAAGCGACAGTGACGTTTTGAATTTCCGATGTCCCCGCATAAGGACGCGAGTTCTCATGACCTCATGCCTGTAATAATATTAATAGTGCCATGAAGTCGTTGCGCTCTGTCCCGGTTGCAGGTACGAGACCCTGGCGGTCGCCACGGACGCAGATACCAGACAGAACTCGGAACAGCAAAGCAAAGGCTCTGGGAAGAGGCTTGCGGTTAGTCTGTTGTATTAAAAATACGATTTTAAGTGACAGGAGTGAGAGTGACAGGTTTGTGTGTGTGTGTTTCAGGCTGAATGGACGCTAGTGTTAGGAGAGCAGGCGCTGGATATCCACGTCCCCTCTGTCTCTCCCTCAGCCTCCTCCATCTTTGTGCTCGGGGAAAGGAACCTGTTCTGCCTCCGGGACAACGGCCAAATCCGCTTCATGAAGAAACTCGAGTACAACCCCAGCTGCTTCCTTCCCTACGCCTCAGGTAACGGTACGATCCAGCCCGTCTGTGCCCGCTTCCCCAAGTTAAAGTCAATCCTGGTCAATTTCGCCCCCCTCCTCCTCCTCCTCCTCCTCTCAAAATCAGACCGAAATCCTCCCTCCTGCCAAAGACCGAATGTCCTGGAAAACAAATCTGGCTACTTAAAAATACACTTTTGTCACGGCCGGAGACGTTGGCTCCGTTTCATGGCAAGCTGCTGCTACATTTGCTTCTCACTGAGCCAGTTATTCTTAACTGTTCCTCAAGAGGAAATCCACTGCGCTCGGCGCTTATTGCTTATGACAGCGGCCCCCGCGTGAGCTTCCTTAATGTGCCAGGATGCTTTTATTTGCGCAACATCTCGGGTTTATCAGATAAAACATGCAGACTCCTGCGCGTGTTAGGTTTGGGAGCGAGACGGGCGCTGAAAACAGGCCTGCTCTGTGTCCCCGTGTCGGGCCGCGAACGTGGAAATATCAGCAGCGAGACTCCGGTTTCATCCATCGGCCTCAATTTTAACACTTTGAGACAGCCAAGTGGGGTAAACACCTCGAACAGACACACACTGTTTTTATTCTTAAACCGCAGGTCACGTTATACAGTACATGTAACCTCATTATAGTTATGATCACTCTGTAAATTGGTCAGACTTGTTTTTTTTTTTTATGGCACAGAAAATCATAAAATACTGTACACGTCTCGCATAAGTTCGACTCCACCGATTCAAGTCAGTGACCGCAATTTAAACAGATCCAAACAAAAGTGAGATAATCCCTCAATTCCTCAAAACTCGCCTACAATAGACCCACCTGTCGACGCGATCGACGCAGGAGCAAGGACAGAAATGCATCCGGTTTCCTAATTAACGTGCCAGACGTGATCGCGTCTAGGAAATTACATTACGAGGAACCAGACTCGAAACTGTGAAGTTTCTTAGGCACAGAAGTTCTTAAGTACAAATCTTTTCTCATTAGAGAAAAGTCTGGATTGTTAAGTAGCAGCGTTCAGAGAGAGAGAGAGAGAGAGAGAGAGTGAAGGTTGTAAGTCAGCTCTGGCAGCTTGGACAGGATGAATGGATAAATGAACCTGGTGTGGAAAATCATTTCCTGCCTTTGTAATACAGCACACTCTTGTTTTATATAAAAAGTTCCAAGCCATTTAAATTGTCATTGTTTTGGCTGGAGCGCGAGTGACTTAGAAAATTGAACAGGCTTCCCCTTTTTATATAAAAAAAATAATTTAAAAAATCACTTACCTTTTCACATCCTCCTTTAACCCTATTTATGTCTTTCATTTTCCTTTTCTGTAATCCTGCATCCATTATAAGAGCAGACCTTTATAAAATTATTCAAGCTCTAAGGTCTGCATTAAACTGTATTTATTTATTATTTATTTGTTCACCACTAAATATGACACCTGTTCATGTTTCCTCTTCAGACAGAATTAAAGCAAAGCAGTTGAGTGAAATGGGACCACCAGGGACATTGAGACGCAAAAATAAATAAATTAATTAATTAAAAAAACCTGGAGAATGGAGTCTGCATGTTCTCCTCAAAACTGCTTGGTGGGTTTCCTCCGGGTACTCCGGTTTCCTCCCACATGCAGGTTAAGTTAATTGGCGTTCCTAAATTGCCCGTAGTGTGTGAATGAGTGTGTGAGTGTATGTATGTGTTTGTGTGCCCTGTGATGGATTGGCACCCTGTCCAGGGTGTACCCTGCCTCGTGCCCTAAGCCTCCTGGGATAGGCTCCAGGCCCCTGCGATCCTGAATACAGGATAAAGCGGTATAAACGATGAGCGTGTGAGTGAGTGAATGTTAGCCATGTTTTAGATGCATTACTGCCACCTGCTGAACTAAATCGGTAACGCTGCAAAATGTTCGTGAGATCTCGCAAAACTCGTCTCGGGTCCCATGTTTTGTTTTGTTTTTTTCCCCCTTTTTAAAGATTTTTTTCCCCCGCCCATGTCCATAGTATTACGATTTTGCACGTATCAAAATTGTTTTTGTTTTGTTATAATTCTAAACAATCGCAGCAAAAATTTTTGCTCATACCACACAGGATGCTGTTCTGCGTCAATAGTTTAGAACTTGCCACTTGCAGGATTATAGAGGAATGGCAACATATTACAAACTCAAATGCAAGCATGTTATAAATGTAAAACTAATAATTAAAAAAATATTTTGGAGACATGGCACACAAAAGAATTGCAATACATCACTTTTTTTTCTTTTTACCCCCCGTCTCTAGTGTACACCCTGTGTACGAGTGTAAGAGCGGGTGACCGAAAGGCCTAAATAGCTGTCATAGGCGTTGTTCTTAATCCCAGGGCTTTTCGGGAAAGTGAGAAACAGATGAGAACAGGCGTTTTTGAAGTGGCTTTCTGGGCCAGAGCACGAGCCTGTCATTTACCTGACCTCCCTGACAATCCACTCCGTGTGAGGCCTCTCTGTCTTTCTTCCTCTCTTTTCTCTCTCTCTCTCTCTCTCTCTCTCTCACATACACAAAATAAACCTTTGCATTCCTGTCCTACAATAGCGCCTCACTCACGGTGTCCCTGTCTCCACAGTTTCCGAAGGTACGACCAACGTCCTGCTGGCCAACCATAACAACATGCTGCTGGTGTATCAGGACACGACACTGAAGTGGGCGGCTCAGCTGGCCTGCGTGCCCGTATCCGTGCGCATCGCGAGTTTCCCGTAAGTGCGCCCGCTTCTCCTCGGGTGAGGTCACGGCTTTAGTTTTATATCCCATTTCATCTGGAAATGGAAAAGTTTAACCGTCATGTGTTATTATTTATTTCGAGAGTTTCAGGTCGGGTTACGGTTCACTCAGCGCCAGGATTACATTCTGGACCTTTATTTGAAACCGCAGTCGAACGTATGGCTGTACAATACTCACTTTCAGTCCATCCCGTTCCTCCAAAATGGAAGAACTTCATTTTAATTCTGCTTTTATCTAACCATCATAACATCTTCCATCCATCCATCCTTCATTCTATCCGTCCATCCATCCGTCTTTAAGTTTTGTTTTCTGGGCAACTTTTGTCTAAACTGAGTTTGCTTGAGTCAATTTAAGTGTTTTTTTTTTTGTTTTGTTTTTTTCGTTTTTTTGTTTTGTGGGATCGTCCGCTCAGATTCCTTCTCATCTGATAAGGTAACAGATCCTCCTGTAGCCTGGAATGAGTGAAGGGTTCTTCTTCTTCTTCTTTTTATTCTTCTTCTTCTTCTCTCTGCCGCTCTTTGGGTCACTTGCTGTGGTTTTGTCCTGTCTGTCAACACCATCTGAATGAGCTTTCTTCCCCTCTCACTCACACACACACACACACACACACACACACACTTTAGAGACAGACAGCATAGAAATCAAAGCAGGTCGGCTTCCTCCTGAATAATCACTTCTGGATTTCCTAAGCATGATGCTCGCTTTTACCGTCTCGGATTCGTTCTTGAATCGAGGCCGCGGATTATTAACCGGCGCAGCTCTCACACACACACACACACCTACTGTTAAGTCGCACATTGGCTCGGAGTTATTTCACATCCTCGGTCAGAATCGCAGCTTAATCCAATACGCAGGAAAATTGCTCCAAGATGTCCCATATCTGGCGGCCAATCCAAACAGATAAGGAGCGGCCGCAACTCAAAATATCACATCTGAAACCGCTGTAATCGCACCGCAATTTTAAACAATTGTAATCCAAACATCAGCGACTAATAACTGCGGTTTTGTTTGTGTATTTAGTTTGGAGCGGGCTTACAGAAGCCAGGACTTTGTGTACGAGTGTGTATGTGTACGCATTACGTGGCCAGGTTCGTCTGCTTTACACTGATGTGATCTTAACGATGATCTTAATGATTTCTGCAGAAGTCCTGTCCAGAGTTCAAATCATGCACTCATGTTATTACAGGAACTCACATTAAGGAAGTTCAAGAGATTAATCATGTGATTCAATCAAGTGCCATTGTTCATCACCCGAAGCGTTATCAGATGTTTTTTTTTTCACTAAGTAAGAATTTAAGAAAAGAAAAAAAAAACCTCTGCTGTTGTATAATAATAATTAATAAACATTGGGGACATGTTTTATTCCTCTTATTCCTGCCTCACTTCTTCCCTCGTCTCGTTCCTTCTTTTCCGTGCTTTGTTCCTTCCATTCTTCCTTCCTTTTCACCTTGTCTGTCCTTCATTGCTTCCTTCCCTGATCTGAATCTCTCTTCCGTCTTTCTCATATAATTTTTGGATTCCTTCCTTCTGTCCTTCGCTCTTTTCTTCTCTGCATCCTTGACTCTTTTTTGATTGTTTCTTTCTTTCCTTGCTTGAACAGTTCTTGACTTCTTCTATTTCTCCATCTTCCATCTTCCGTTTCCTCCTTTTTTTGTTCCCTCCCTCTTTCTTTGCTTCCTTTCATGTTTCTGTACTCTCTTCTCTCCTTGAGTTCTTAAACACATTCTTCCTTCTTTCCTTCCCTCCTCTGTCGCTTTCTTCCTTCCTTTCTTGTTTTCATCTTTCCTTGCTTCTTAACTCTCTTCCTTCATTCCTCAACCCCCTCCTTATTCCCTTCCTCTCTATCTTCCTTCCTTTCTACCCCACTCTCCCTATCTTCTGTCCTTACTTCCTTGGCTCTGTTTTAATCCTTAATCCTTTTTTGATTCTTTCCTTCCATCTTTCTTTCTCCATCATTCTTTCTTGCTTGATCTATCCTTGATTTCTTCTAATCTTTCTTGCTTAATTTCCCCCTCCTTCTTTCTCTCCATGTTTCCTTCCTTGTTTCCATCTTTCGTCTCCTCTATTCTGTCTTCCTTTGTTTCTCATCCCCCTGTTCACCTCCCTTTTCCTTTCTTACCTTCTTTGCTCTATCCTTTCTTGAATTCTTAGTTCCTTTCTTCCTTTCATCCATTCTTCTATCATTTCATATTTGTGTCCATCCTTGTTTCCTCCCTTGTTTCCATTTTTCCTTGCGTCTGCACACCGTTTTATTCCTTCCATCCTTCCTTCCTTCCTTCACCATTTCTGCATCTCTTCCATTCATCCATTGTTCAATCCTTTGCTTTTTTTTCTTGCTAAGCTTCATTACTCTTACACCATAATGTTTTCTTTATGACTAAGTGTCACAACAATCTTTTTATCCATTTATAGATTCTAATAGATTTATAGATTCTAGACGTTTATCTAATTCGTTGTAGAAAAAGTAAGCCGAGTGTTTTCACTTGATATATAAACGTCTCTCATCTTTCTTTGACCCGCATGAGTTTGATCTCCCTTGATTTTAATAATATAAAAAGGAAACTCCACAACGTCTCACCTTACTGAGAAATCAGATGATTTAAACATCCCTGTTTCAATAAAAAAAAAAAAAAAGAAGCTGTTGCTTTTATCGGTTTTATCTCGGACTGGTTGCTACCATTGCTACCACACATCTAGCTCTACTGTGTGTGAGCCCTGGGGTTTGGAGTGTGTCCTGAACCGGTTGGTGTATGTTTTTTCTTTTTCTTTTTCTTTTTTTCCTGTACTGTACCTCCACAGCTGGAGTGTTTTACCACCCAGCTCGCAGAGTCCCCTACACCAACCTGCCCTCAGCAATCGCACTGTTCAGGAAAGCAAAACACAGATCCCAAACAGCTCTAGCAACACACACACACACACACACACACATGCACACCCCAGTACCTACATTATACACATATACAAGCTAAAGTTAGATGAAGGGCGCTGCATGCAGCAATTACGGCCCAGCTGAGCGCTGGTTTGAAAAATCTCTCCATGGAGAGCTAATCTCGTCTCTGCTAATCAGGAATTACTTCAAAGAGGGTGCAAATCTGTTTTTATTCACAACCTATGATTAAACTACCGCGACCAGATTTCTCATTCAGACAATGAATAGAGTCATCGAGAACCCGAGGATCATGGGAGATACAGTTTTTGAAAAAGACCAGAGCAGGAAAAGGGGACAGAAATATCAGGCTCTGTACATGTCTTTGTGTACCGTCGACACTAATCAAAAAAATGAACAAGTAGCATATTACAGTACAAGCTGGGCTTAAATCGGCTCATCAGACCAGGAGGAAAGTGATAACCAAAGGCAGATTTACACTGTGGGCTTACTGTAGTTCAACAAAATCTATAACAGACTCTCAGGTCAGATTGTGACATTAACTCTGACAATAGAGAAAGTCTTACTATAGATCTTTTCATTTCTACACTCCTGCAATACAGTGCAGTAACAAAACTACTGTTACAGTACAGTAGAAAACGTCCTTCTGGTTATTTAAGGCTCTCAGCAATGGTAGGAAAAAATATAGAAGTGTTTATTAATTCCTTCCTTACTTCCCTCCTTCTGTGAAAAACAGAAATGAAGTGACTAACACTTTAGAAGCGTTCATTCCCACATGCTTGCTTCCTCCATCTTATTCCATGCTTATTCTAAGCTTCCTTCCTTCCTTCTTTGTTTCCTATTTAGCTTCCTTCCTTCCTTCCTTCCATCCTTCCTTCCATCCTTCCTTACTTCCTTATTTTTCCCCCTTCCTTTCTTTTCTTCTTCTTTCCATTCCTTACTCCCCACTTTTACCCTCATTTATTTCCCTCCATTTTTCTTCTCCTTCCTGTTTCCTTCCTTTTTCTTCTTCCTTCAGTTCTTCAATTTGTTTCTTTTCCATCTTTCCTTCCTATCTTCCTTCCCTTCTTTTCTTCTTTTCTTCCTTCCCACCTTTTTTCATTTGTTTCCTTCCTTTCTTTCCATCCTTTCTTCATTTATTTGTTCATTTGTTTTCTTCTTCGTTCCTTTCTTGCTTTGTTTTTTCCCTTTTTTAATTTCACTTTTCTTCGCTTCCTTCCTTTTCTTCCTTCGTCATTTCCCTTGCTTCCAGTCTTCTTATCTTGTTTTTTGTTGCCACTTGCTTATGGAGGATCAAGAGCTAATACTAGAAACACTGAGGTGGGGTGAGGGAGGATTTGAATAACAGTTAGTTCATTTATTGAAATATGATCTTTAAAACAGAAACTGTTTCTGGTTTTGTAATTTCATTCATTCATTCATTCATCTTCTATACCGCTTTATCCTTGATCAGGGTCGCGGGGGGCCTGGAGCCTATCCCA
>JAQMYK010000018.1:4511604-4527384 GCA_030014345.1 Clarias buthupogon | reverse complement strand
TATATGCATGCTGTACAAAAGACTGAACAGCCATAACATTACAGTGCAAAACATTATACACAACATTTTGTAGGTTCCTACACAAGGGCAGCTCTGGCACCTTGGTGCATGACTCCACATGACCTCTGGGGTGTGCTGTGGTGTCTGTCACCAGAATGTTAGCGGCAGATCCTTTGGGTGCGTTGTTTTGCGGGGTGAGGCCTCCAAAGATTGGGCTTGTTTGTACGCTGCATCCACTGGGTGCTCAATTGAGTTTAGATTTTGGAGGCCATGTCAGCAGTCCTGGGCTCTTTGCTTGATGGGCCCCTTTTGTAGAGTGCACCACAGCCCTCTGTTTTCTGGTGCCTTTCTATCGTGGCCTGCATTGACTTTTATCAGCTGCTTTGGCTTCTCTGGCTAGCAGTGGACTTTTGGTTCCCGCAGGATTAAATGATTCTGTCAATAGTGTACTGGTATATAATTGATAATCAGTGTTAGTGTGTTAATGTTATGGTTGAATGGTGAATGAACTGTATGTAAATTGGATTTAAGTAAAAGTTTTAAAAGCAGTTTGTACGAGGGTGAGACAAAAATCATTCTCACTCTGTCTGTAGAATTTATTTTAATTAACATTTAGAAAAGACAAATATGTATTCCCTCATTAAAAAATGTTTTAGGCTGAGCTGTGAGCTACGCATTGTGGCGCTGTCTTCACTTCTTCATCAGAAGTGAATATTCATCCTTGTAGGGCTGCTTTCAGGGGACCAAACAGGTCCAATGGAGTAAGATCAGGACTATAAGGAGGCTGCTTTAACAACTTAAAACTTAAAAGTTTTCTTCCCCACAGAGTCGTGCAAGATCTCACCCCCCTTGGATAGCAGTCCTCTGTGTTTAATCTGAAGATTAGACTTCAGCTCTTCAATAAGCGTCTGTTTGTAACGAGCTCTGTGGATTGTTGAACCTTTTTCCTGATAATATTCTAATACCGCCACTTGAGAATCCCAGAAAACTGTAAGCATCCATTTTCCAGCTGATGTTCGACTTTTTCTTGGTCCGCGATTGAGGATGTTTCGGTTCCTTTCTCTGCCGTTTACTCTCAGGCTCGTAGTGATGAATCCATGTCTCATCACGAGTAATGATTCTCTTCAAGAAGCATATTCACCTTCCTCAAAGGATCGGTCCTCAGACCACAAAATGAGGTGTCCCTGCACACTGCTCTTCTTTTGTGCACATTCAGTTTTGCTCGCACTGCAGTTAGAAATGAACTGGTGTAACCTGTTCACATCTACACACATCTACAAAGCAGTGCCTGGGAAGACAGAAGCCTGTCACACAGCTCGTCATTTAAGTGGAAAAAAAGTGGAATCATTTTTGACTGACCTTCATATCAGAGCAAGTTCAATATAACCTGTTCCGTGGCAGAAAACAGACTGTTCAACATGGCGGGTACAAGAAACCGTTCCAGAAGTTACAGAGTTATAATGTGAGTGAGGACTGTTATGTAATTTTTGACATTTTGGGACAGTAATAAATAAGACATTAAATGTTGCTTGTGCGTACTTGTAGCTCAGTTTACATATACTTTTACGTAAACAGAGATTTTTAAACAGCTCTCTGAGTTTAGGGAACATGTAAACAGTTCAGTCAGAATGAGTTTGCTCTGACTGATGATAAACACGGCTAGCAGTTTGTGTCCTTAATAGTCTGAGAAATGAAGCCACACGCATGCGCGCGCGCACACACACACACACACGAAAACATATGCACTATAGTTGTTTTTGTGCTATTTGCAGCTCCGAGTGAATGCACAGAAGTACCAGGACCTGCTTTCTGAGCGAGCCGTCCAATTCAGAGCCATCCAACGGCGACTGCTCACACGCTTCAAAGACAAGACTCCCGCCCCGTTACAGAATCTTGACACACTTATGGAGGGCACTTACCGTCAGGTTAGAAAGCGCACACACACACACACACACACACACACACACACACACACACACACACACACACACAGGTTGTCTTTCATTAACACTCCGAGGACCTTTCATTTGACGTAATTTTTCACGTAGCTAAGTAATAATATGCTCACAACTAAATGTAACCTTATCCTCAGTAACCATAAGAGAAACTTTTGTCTCTGTTAGTTAGTTTGTTTGTTTAAGGAGCAGCAACAAAAAAAATCTTGTTGAGTCCTTCTAAAGGTCCTCACAAGGTAAAACTTGTCAAATATTTTTATTCTTGTGAGTACATTTGAATGGTCCCAACCAAGATCTTAAAAACCCTAAGCACACACACACACACACACACACACACACACACACACACATTAACTTTGTGGGGACATGTGTATTATATGAACAACTTTTACATATAGACCTGATATATATACAAAATGAAGACACACACACACACACACACACACACACACACACATTCTTGGAAATTATTAATTAATTAAATAATTATTGGGACACAGATCACACATTTTTAGAGACCAGATTCATGTACAAATGATCACACACACCCACACACACACACAAAATTTGACTTTGTGGGGATATTAGTGCAACAAGGACATCTGTATTTAGAGACCTTATTCATGAACAAAATTATAATTTACACACACTTACATGCACACACACACATTAACATTGTGGGAACATTAGTATGACATGAAGAAATTTACATAAAGACCGGATTTATATGCAAAATGATCAGTCTTTATTTCACACACACACACACACACACACACACACGCATACATACGCATGCACACAATCACGGAAACTGGACATTATTGTAAGACAGATCAAACATTGAGTAGTGGGGACATAGTGCAACATGGAGACCGGTATTCAGAGACCTAATTTATGTACAGAATGATAATTCACACACACACGCACACGCATACACATGCGCACACACACACAATCATGGAAATAGGACATTATTGGGACACAGATTAAACATTGACATTGTGGGGAAAGAAGTAAAACATGGAGACCTGTATTTAGAGACCTAATTTATGTGCAGAATGACACACACACACACACACACACACACACACACACACACACACACACACACACACACGGTCGCACACGCGCACACACACACATAGTGCCTTGCACTGAACGAGCACAGATTTATGACGTCTCTCTAATGGGTCTCTTGATGTTACATTACCCTCACAGCTAATAGCTCAACCTTTCACTCTTGACTAACATTCAGTAGGCACATATGGAAGCTCCACTGGTGTGTTTGTACTCGTTTTTCTATTTTTTTTTCCATGTGCCGTCATAAAACTGATTAGCACTTTGCGAGGCCTTGTGTGTTCATGTGATTACAAAGTGATGGTCCTCTGAAAGAGCTGTTTACTGCAGTGACACAGGGCCACTCCCTTCTAACGAGCACCGATTTGCATTAGGAAGATTGTGATTAATCGTGTGGGTGCGTGTTTTTAAAGGTGAGTAGCTGTAGATTTTAGCAGAAGGGTATAGGAAAGGTACGCTAACGTTAGATCGCTCTAGATCTGCAAAACTTAAGAGTCTCGGTGATCGTTTAAACAAAAGCTTCTTGTCAAGTTGACTACAAAGGTTCAGCATTGAACACTTTATAGGGACTTCTTTGTAAGGATGTAATTACAGACCTTAAAGGATTTTCCAGACTACAGGTCTATGACTTTCGAAAGCTGTCATGTCTTCACAATTTTTGTTTTAAACCAAATGGATATTTGGAACAGATGAAAATAATTAATATTTCACATGAACAGCCCACTCTTCTGCTTTTTTCTAATTAGGGAAATAAAAAATGTTTTGACAGCTCTGAGTTACACAATGATGACATTTCTCATTATAGTATAGTAAAAAAAATGTCTAAACAAATTACATATGTCAGGTTAGATGTCATTAAAATGTAATTAAAGTGTAATTTTAGACAAACCTAGTCTTTGATAACTATTTTTGGCTTAACATTACCCGACTTAACAAATATAAGCGACTGAATACAAACTTTGTTAATATGCAATTGACAGAAATACAAGGGTCAGAATGATCCACTTTCTGACTGTAGAAATCATTTCAATTTACTTTTAGAAAGGACATTCAAATTTTTCGACATAATTTCTTTGCTTTGCTTTTCAACTTCTCAACAAGCTTTCCAATTACCTGGCTGCGAGCCACGAATGCACCGCTTTCTTCACTTGTTCATCAGAAGTGAATTTTAGTTCTCGTAGGGCTGCTTTCAGGGGACCAAACAGGTGAAAGTCCGATGACGCAAGATCAGGACTACTGGGAGGATGCTTTAACACCTCAAAACAAATGTTTTGTAGAGTGTTGATGGTGTGGGCAGAAGTTTGCGCACATGCATTTTCATGCAAGATCACAACCCACTTGGATAGCAGTCCTCTTTGTTTTGGTTGGCAATCACCAGTAATGATTCTCTTTTAAGATACATTTTTGCTCGAACCAAGGTTATAAATTAACTGTTTTGACTCAACCTCCTACAAACCTCGTACCTCAAGTTCCAGTTGAACACATCCTGAGATACACTGTACCAAAAGCTTGTTAAAGGCTATAGAGCAGGACAATTTCTTTGTTAACCAGTTACCTGAAACGAATAGGAATGAAATGAATAGCTCACTTTAAAAGGCTTTTTTAATTCAAAGCTTCTTGCACCGTGATCGGTCTTCCTGTCTCTTGTCCCAGTGCTTGGATGCATGCGGGAAATGGCGACACATTATACACGGTGTAATGTAATGTATATTCACACACACACACGCACACACACCCCTGTCAGAATGGGGACGTATTGATGGGCCGGAAGAGTGATGTGCACTCCAAATGAATAATTCATCTCTATTTATTTGCAAAGACATACACACTCAGGGAAAAAAAAATTGTAGACTTGCAGTGTCCAGGCTACAATAAGGTGGGGAAATGTACTTTATAACATATAAATTTCCTCACTGTGGGACGAATAAAAGGATATCTTATCTTATCCATTTGTAGTTTTCTGTAATGTTCATGTGTCAGACTAGTCCCTCATTATAGCAGATATAAACAGTTGTTCCCTCACTAGCCTCCCTTTTACCCTAAAAAAATAAACATATTGTTTTTTATTTAACTGAGAGGCGGAACAGTGGCGTAGTGGTTTGCGCTGTGGCCTTGCACCTTCAGGGTTCACCACCAAGTCCTGCCTTTGGGTCCTGCCTCTGTGCTTGGTGGGTTTCCTCCCACAGTCAAAGACAAGCAGATTATGCTAATTAGCATTTCAAAATTGCACGTAGTGTGTGAATGAGAATGTACAGTAAGTGTATGTGCTTATGTGCCCTGCGATGAATTGGCACTCCATCCAGGGTGTTTGGTTCAATGATAAATTATTGCTGGAAAAAAGATGGCTTGAAGCAGGGACCCCACTGGAACTTCACCATTTTGAAAAAGTGAGTTAAAAGACATCTGGCTTTTATTTTTAGATGCTACTGAAGGCTTGATTAGCTGAACCAAGTGATTTAGATTAGGTCTGGAACTGAAATGTGCATGAAGGTAGGAGCAGAGCAGGAAAACCAGGTTCACAAGATGTCTTACAAACCAATTGTCTGATTGCACAGCAACTGCTTTGTCTAAAAAACAAAACAAAAAAAACCTACATCTTTTCTCACTTTATGATTTTGTTGTGGTTGCCATTGAAATTCACATTGCAAGCAACTGAGGCCTCAACAGATGTACAAATAGCCTCTGTCATGAACGGTCTTCTCTTCTGGCTTCGAACCAACCCTGAAGTTCACTTCACTCATGCATTTTTGATGAGACTCTATCACTGTACATTAGCAAGCTGTGGCTTGTGCCATGCAGCCACGATGATGTTCCACATGTTTTGTGGACAGTTAAGATTTCACCTTCTCATTCACTCTCTCCCTTATATTTTATTCATGAAAGGATGTGGGTGATGGTCCCGTGCCGTCCTGATCAGCTCTGCTTTTTATAAAGTCGCTCCAGGCGCGCACACACGTAAACACGAGGGTCGGTACATGTATGTACGCCAATGACCCAGGGAGTGTTGCTCTAGCTGGTGCAGTCAACCACTAGCGAAAGGGCTTGGCAATCATTTTAGAACAGGGTCAGGAGATGGAAAGCAAATAAGAGAAGTCTCAGAGGCAACTGGGAGAATTTCAGGGAGGGGGAATCCCCAGCAGTCTCCATTCCCACAAATATTTTACCTCATACTGGAGCCTTAGAACGAGTTTGGCCTGCTACTGCACAAGCCTGTTGGGTTCCGTTTGCCTCCCTGTAATTAGCAGCTGAAAGGTGTAAGAGGCTGCGCTGTGAGTGACAGGCCTCGGCAAGGGCTCATAATAGAGGCCTCTCTCCTGACAAGCCTGATTTATTTGGGCCCAAATGGGCCACTAAACAGACTTAAACGGTTGCTAAAAGCACCCAAATACGGGCCAACACTGATCCCACTGTCTACCTGAAACCTGCCATTAATGTTTGACGGTCAGAGATTCGCGTGTGCGCGTTTGCGTGACGCCCAGTTCGAGCAAGGGGTCTGCCAGATAGCAGTAGTTCTGTTTGTGTAGCACAAGAAAGGCCTGAGGGAACCTGTCCTACACTCCAACCTCCAACCACTCAAAGCTCATCAAAGCGATACATGTGATACTCCTCAAAAGTTTCTAGGCAGCTCCGGTTGACATACACATCTAAGGGATTGTGATGGAGATAAATGACAGTCAGCACCAAGCAAGAGCGAAACAGCTGTCCCGACCACATTCAGGGCGCTTTGTTGTGTAACTTTCACACTAGAAGAAAAGAAAGTAAAGAAGTACCACCCCAAAGCCAAGAGTCATCACATGAAGCCAAGAGCCTTTGTATATGAATCTCTCCATGTTTACAGTACTCGTGCATCTCTTATCTGTGCCACTTTTTTTTATTATTTTTTTTAGATCCTGGAAGCGCACAGGCACAGCGATATCCTTGTGAGAGCTGTCCAGGTGTTTGCCCAAAGGGAGGCAGATTCAGTGGGGCTTTGAGGCCCAGGCATGCTGGCAGACCTTCTGTAGGAATATCTTGGAAAAGTTTACGCTTCCAGTTTTAAAAAGTATACAGCTGGCATCACAAAACACTGCCGTGTGTTGTGTATACGTGAGAAGCAGCAGCAAAGCCGCATTTGGTTTCTCATGTGTTCTTGTTGTGTGTTTTTTTTTTTTTTTTTTCTCCGCCTATTAATGCCTGCATGATATGAGTAATGTAATATCTTGTCTCAGTACGATGGATTCGGGAGCTACAATGGCTGACTCTCCACCCTACTAAACCAGCTCATTTGTGGCCATGTTGCCATAGAATCGGGATCATATTAAGAAACGGAGCATATCTTCTTCCTGCTGCTCTTTTGTACGCGACTCTGAGCCTTTAGCACCATGCTAATAGGATTACCCATATTGTAATTAAAATGGCCCACACTCAAGCTCGAACGGAGATGGTTGCTGAAATCACCGGCACCAAGACACTCTGTCATTATGCAGTTAGAAGTTTTGCTGCTCAGTAATAATTCCTGTCTGGAGACTTGCTGGCATCTGATGCACTGATTTGCTTGATGTATTTGTGGGTGGGAGACTGAACAATAAACTGCCAGTGGGCTAATCTGACATGTCGCCCATTTGTGGAGCCATCACCCCTGAACTAACCTGATAAACAATCAGAGTTTTCCGAGTCCAAATAATATCTCTGCCATACAGGATGAAATCTCCTCTAGATACAGAGGCAAAACACGACTTAAAAGCTTGCACTATCTTCTCTGTGGAGAGATAGGCTTTTTTCTTTTTTTTTTCTTCATTGTTTCAAGACACAACTAAACATGTTCTCACAATCACCTGGAATTTTGGGATTCAGTAAAACAATGGGTAATTGGGGTGACTGCTCTTTTCTTGAGAACTTCAGGTAAAACTGGCGAGGTTTTTTTGCAGATACAATCAAACAGTTGCATTGAAACTATAAGGATTTATGAAATGGAATTGTATATACAGTACATGCAGAGTGTATTCCCACATTATGCTTGGTGTTTTCCCGGAATAGACTACAGATCCACTGCAACCCTAACCATGACAGTGTGGGTTAATAAAGATATTTAATGGAACAAAAATGCCCCCTGTAAAAGCAAAGAGAATTCCATTTCATTCAGTTTGCATTATGACATCATTCTCAATGATCCTGGGATATTCTCCGCATCCACATTCACCCTGACCTAGCTCGCAGAAGGATGAATATGGAGATGCACGATCCAATGGAATTCTGTGATGGACTACAATCCCATTGATGGCATGCTCCTGGTCATACTCATAATTGCTCATAATTAATATTTGTGTTAATTAATATTGAATGAATATGCATGACTGGAGTGTATTTTTGCCTTGTTCTCAAAACAGGCTTGGATCCACCATAATCCTAACAAGGATGATGAGATTAATGAATTGATGGATGATTAAAAGAAGAATAAATAAACGTATACAGTGCAAACGTTTTGATCCACCCCTCATTTCTTCATATTTTGCATCCAAACAGCCACTTTCGTATATTTTTGAAAAATGTAGTCTTTAGGAAATGTTCTTCAGGCTTCCTTGGCTCTCTCTCGTCCTTGGCTCTCATTTTCAGTACGCAAGCTGACCTATAGATCATTCAAGCGTCAAAAACATCTATCTTACGGCATGACCCACTGGGAAACGGGTGCAGATGATGACAGATGATCAGGCTGGTGATTAGTATACTGGGTGATGCTGAATGCTGAGTGGTTGGAGCAGACGAGAGGGGAAATGAGGCTGCTGCTGAGGTTGTCACATAAACAAACGCTTTTCAAATCATACGCTTTCTTGTTCCTGTTTCTCCCGTTATTTAATTTCATTTAATGAATGAAAGTGGGTCAATACTTTTGCACAGTACTGTATACACTGCAAGTGTATTCGGGTCCGAAACCTAGCGTTCCTAAGATAGATCCCTGACCCAGGATCAGACTCTTACTGAGGGTAAATGAACGAATGACTCAATGCAGAAATTTGCAATCACCTGAGCACAAGTGGAGCAATAACGAACTTGTCATCTCGTGTTCAACATCAGCACACTCTGGGAGATACCTACTGTATAGGAACAGGTTTGTTTTGGAAGACGAGAGTCGAAAGCATACCGAAGATATATAGCACTTGCGGAGAGCCGCGGTTTCACAGGGAAGTTCTTGTCATTAGATTTAAGACTGCATGCCTTGGCTGTAGGTGTCTGTGCCGGCGCTTTCTCGGAGTGGAAAGCGTTGAGATTTACACGGCTTCACGGCTGACCTGCATGAATAAGTGCATATGTTCCAGCTCGGCATGTGAACCTTTTTGCAGGTTGCAGGGAATGACCAATTTTCCAGGGAGGGACCAAGTTTCCGAAGGTTTTATAAAGACGAGAATATTGGTGTCCTTACAGAGGTTTTTTTTTTTTTTTTTTTTAGCAATAGTATAAAATGCATTAGGTTAAAAATAAATAAATAACATGGGGAAAATGTCAGGGTTTTTTTTTTTTTTTTTTTTTGGTGGTGCTCAGTAAAGGTCTTTTTAAGTAGAAAGAATCATGCTGCAGTTTGCTCGGATGACTTTCCCAAGCCCGTCTCACTAAAGTCAACACGTCCTTCGTGTCCACCTTTTCTGCTTTTCCGCTGCCTAGATTAGCGCAACAATGGCAGATTTATGTGATTACGCGTATTTGCTCTGTAATCAGAGGCCCCGCGTGGCAAAGGCCAGGCTTCACCGGATATTTATCTTGTTCCTGTAAATTCTGAAGCTGCCTGTGTGTGTGTGTACGTGTGCGCATGTGTGTGTGCATGTAGTGTGTCTGTTTTCTTTCGTCTTCCCCCGAGCGAAGCTGTTCAAAGGAGGCCATTGAGAGAAAAGCAAACAGGTACGATGGAGCCAAACAGGAGCATGCGCCGTGCAAATCGGAGGCCCACAATCAGCCCAGTGTCACCCTGTACAACCCCCCCACTTCATCCGAATCGCCATTAGCATTTGCATCAGAAGGGAGGATGGAGTGAGAGAAAGAAGAGAGACAGAGGAACGAGTGTAGAGGAGAGATTCAACACGCAGCACAATCGCGCACGCAGCGAGCACGCGCCAGCTTGCCGGCTTCGCCTCAAAAAGATTCCAGATGCGACCTTAGCTGCTGTTAAAAGGTTAAACACACATGAAAACACACTCCGTATAGTTTGCTTTACCGAAGATTCTCTTTCTCTTTGGAACCGATTCCCTGTTATATTTTTCCTGGATCTGTATGGCAGGTCTTGTATTAGACCTTTCTCTTCTTGCCATCAGGAGTCAGCCTTCTCCCGTTGCCTTCGCCCACTCCGGAGAGCACTTTTTAAAGGCGCTCAGTGCTTTTAACATTAATTCGAGCCATTTAACCGCAGTCAAATGACTCTCTGTCTTTTCAGGCTTATTTTATATTAGTCATGCGGCAGGGTTTTTTTTCTTCTTCTTTTTCCCCAGAGCTTTCCCCTTTTCCAGCCTGAGCGGCGAGGCCGCCTGCCTGTCACACGTCCATTAGCGCTTTATGTCGCACATATATCCGCGTACGGTATATTCGCCCGACCGAGAGTTAAAATGCATGTCAGATCTGTTACGCGCCCCTGAAGAGCGGGCAGTTTAACGGGCTCTCAGAGGGCAATGGAATGTCACGAGGGTCTGCTTTCGTGGAAGGGGGGGATGGTAAGAGGCAGGAAACGGAGACGGGTGGAGGGAAGAAGAAGAAGAAGAAAAAAAAAAAAGACAGAGTGAATTAGGTGAATTAGGTTTTGCATGAACTAAAGAGCCCTGGTGAGAAAAGGTCATATTCGGCCCCTCGGACAGGGTGGTGCACTAGTGTCTTCTTTCAGATTGTGTGATTGTGTGTCCTTTGTATAGAGACATGCCACAGTTGCACACCTGGCAAGGTTTCTTTCTGTTTTTCAGACTCGCTGGCACATGCACACACACACACAAACACACACACACACACACACACACACATACTGTATACAGGTGCACGTACAGTATTTCGACTCGTGATCTACACAAAGATTGGAACAGGGAAGACATACTAACTATTTACGTCTCTAATGTTGTGTTGTCTTAAGGACACAGTCAGACAAGAGTGTTATCTCGTGTAGATACACACACACTGGCGTCTCAGCTGGGATTTTGTCTTGTGTTCTGGTTTGTGCGCTTTGGTGTGTGTCTATGAGAGTGTGGAATCCTTCATGTACAGTTTTAGATGTAATGTTATTGAAAAAATAGTAATATTAAAATGTTCTCCTATAATGAATTTATTCGATTAATATTTTACAAGTTTCTGAGGGTTCTGTGATCAAAACCCTCAGGACCGGAACTTGTGATGAGATTTCTGGTGAATGAAGGCGGGAAAAGTGATTGACGTTTAAAGAAGACTTCAAAAACGCCTGATTTTTAAGAATGAATGGATAACTTGTCGCAGATCTGTGGAAGAGGCACACGCATATGTCTATACGTACGTACACACGATCACATTGTGCATATCACAGGAACTCGGCTGTGAGTTATAGCCTCAGTTCTGATCTCATTCAAAACTATTTTCACATTTTTAAAGGAGTTCCTGGGAGGCCTGCGTATGGGATTTGAAGCAGGCAGAGTCTGATCGTGGCTCCGGCGTACTGAGAAATCTTTCTACCTTGATGGTATCTAAGCACTAGTGAAACTCTGTGATAAGAGCATCAGTGTAGCAGGGGATTATATCGAGAAATAAACAGAGTTTTACTTTACTTTAATGTACACAGTGAATTCGATCTGGTATGGTATGGTTGTTGGTGCAACATCGGGTGCATTTTTTTTCGGATCTGAGAGACTACACCGTTCACAGGCTCACCCAAAATCGGACAGGTGAGATTTAGACAAAGACCATTTCTTAACTGTCCTGTCCCGTGTCCTTAGGTACCCTAAAAGCCACCCATAAATCTTTATAACATTTTCAAGTTCCAATACTAAGGTATTATTGTAACATCTCTCTCATCCTCATCCGTAGCACAGAGTGTAGCTTGGCTAATCGTTTCTGAACCACTTGAACAATCTCACCATGGAAGATCTCAGTTTTTTGCACACGCGTGTGCAGTGTGAGCAGGGTCACTGTGTGGAGGTGGCCTGGCTGCAGTATGGGAGGTGAGTTTGGGCTGGTGATTACAGAGCGGGAGCAAGCGTCTGCTAAAATGAGTAGAGAAAGCTGCTCTAATGAAAGGCCTCCTCTCTGGCCTCTCAGCGGCTAAATTTGGAACCTCGAATGTACTACAAACGAACGTAGACAAATCTGAAGCGGCATATCGCTGCAGGTCCGGTGGCACACGCGCTCATTTCTAGCGCAGTTCCAATGATACGTGCAGTCCAGATTCAATCAGGACGCAGCACAGGTTTGGTTTAATGGCCGGTCAAGATAATCCTGTGTGCGGTTATTGTTTGATTGAACCGTTATCATAAATTACCTGTGATAAATTTAATGAACCTTACTTGGCAAAAGTTTCTGGAGCTGTAGTGATTAGACAGACTCGGTTTCAGGCTCTGATCTGACCCACACCTGACCAACACTCCACATCCGCAGGTTATACTTTTTAATCCTATCTGCGTTTTGTAATACACTTCTGGTCACGAATGTCATTCTTCAACGATTTTGAATCACACATTTTACCAGTTCTCCTGTCAGCACGTCCCAAAAGAACGTTTTTATTAATTAGTCATATTAAATTTTAGTCTCCAGTAGAGTAGAGATGGGGTGAAAAAAAATCATTCAGTTACATATCACGATTCATGTATTTCCACACTCACTTTGATTTAAAATTTTTCTTTTACTTTTCCATTTGAAGTGGTAAAATGTTCCTCTATAATCCTACAGGAGGTGCACTCTAAACTATTCGCATGGCACAGCGTTGTGCTACTACAGTAGGAGCAAATTATTTACGTTTAAGTTTGTTTAGAATTGTAACAAAATCTGAAAAAATAAATTTAATATAGAATCGGGATGTTTATTAAATCCTGATTACTTACAGAATCAAAATACAAATCTAATTGGCACCTGGGTATCGTGATGATATCGTACAGGGAGGTTCATGGTGATTCCCGTCCCATGTCTTCAGCGTGCATGTACAAACTAAAAACATCAAGGAAAAAAAACACCCGTACTTCTTGTACTTTCTTTTGGTCAGGGTTTGAACGAGCCTAAGACCTCCTCCCTAATGTGACCTCACATAAGTAGATTCCCCCTCCCCCAGGGTCGTGTTGTTACTCAGCTCCACCTGGCCATCTTCACAGAAAACACGCAAACCTCTGGCCATCTGCATGGAAAACAAAATGAAAAACCCCTTTGATATGTTATTTTAAGCCAAGGCTAATTATAAAGGTAAGGTTCAGATTACTAAAACATGGGTGTGAAATAAAATCTTGATAGACGGACACAGAGAAAGCCTGTGTTACATAATCAGACCAAGGAATTTACAAGACATGTTGGCATCAGTGCATTGGAGATACATTTCATTGGTTTCCTTCTTCTTAAGCCATTCGAATTTAGGGATCTGAATTTAGGGACGGACCAGATTTGCTGGACGAACATGGTCGTTTTGGTGTAACAGGATCAGAGTGTCAGCCTCACAGAGGAGCAGGAGGATTAACAAGAATCAGGGAGGAAAAAAAAAACAAAACAAAGAGCCCCGGCCTTATCAGGCCGTGTGGTTTGGAGCCTTCCACGGCGGCCGATAAGCCGAGCTCAGGTTGCCCATGCGGGTTGCCAGATGCTATCACTGCTCGCGAGTCTTTCTCGATCCCCCCTGATTCTGCGCTCCAAGGGCTCAGTTTATAAACAAGCATTGTCCGGGCCAAGCGATCGAGCGCTATCGAGCTGCGCGCTATCTCCGCACCGTGACCCAACACAAAAGCAGTTACTGTCTAGGATTATTTGTTGGTATGATGCTGATCTCTCTGTCTCTCTCTCCCTAGGGAGTCGTTTCCCTTTTCCCACACACTTTTTTTTCTTCTTTGAAATACACAGTGTGCGAGCACACACTCTCTTACTCCTACTGTTATTTTCTGCTTGTGTAAGCAGAAGTGACATTTCAAAGACATGTGATATTTCTCATTTCTGATTTGTTCAATCTCAACGCGGCAGTGTGCTTGGGCTCCAGACAAACGCTACATCCTTGAAAAGTTCCATCCCAGCTCAAGCTTCATCACGCAAATGATTTTCTCTTGACGGTTTCAGCTTGACAGGGTATAATTTATCTCCTATATCTGTGATCCATCATGCCTGTCTCTACATCTGTTTTTATAGCAGCCTGTCCAGAGATCGATATAGACGGCATCTGTCCGTCCAGTTTCTGTCTCCGTCTCCCTGAATCTGTTTTCCGAAAAGTTATTCTTCCTGATGCATTCATCCAGACGTACATGTTGCCACAAACACAAGGGCTGGCACTCAGCATATACCGTCTCAAAGGTACTCTATTGTACCTGACAAAAGCCGAGCTCGTTTCAAGTCAGCATCCGTCTCATAAAACCTCAGCATTACGATTCAGTAATTCGGGTTCGAGGGGAAAGTCCGCTCCCGAGCCACAACAGACAGTCCCACACCTCCGCGTCGTCCTTTGTACTTTTCCTTTGTGGGTGAGCTGATCTCACCCACAGGGCATCCGAAACGCTCCCAAATTTCTGTAAGAGTGAACCGACCAACCGACGGACGTCAAAGCCTCACATTCGGATGAGCAGCTTTTCCACGTCAAGGTGCAAGCAAGACCGCAAACCAAAATCATCCCTCACCCAAAAGAAAAAAACAGCGAACGAATAAATATGGGCTGTTTATCCCAGCTGGGGAGATATTTCTGCCTCTCAGCTCCAGCTTGTGGCTCGGCCCCTCAGGAATAATGGATTTGCTTGGCTCGTCCCCGGCGCTGGTTACTGGTCACGGTTTGTTTTGGGTCATAAACGTTACGTCGGAAATAGACGGGTATATTTAGGATGTGTAATTTTTGCGAAATGCGAGGGTAAGCAAGCGTCTTAAAAACCGGGATGCTTCAGTCAAATGCCTTGCTGGAAAAATGATTATATAGAGATCATTTTAATGAAGCGGAATCGGCTCGCGTGCCATTCGTTGGTGGTTTTTCAAGGCCTCGGTGAAGCCTCGGCCTGACCCTCTAATAAGCTTGAACGCTTCAACCTGAGCCTTTCACTCTTCCTTTTGCAGTATGAAACAGGATGCGAGGCTGCACTCTGTTTGCTAATCTTCTCTCCTGGACAGTCGGGCCTGGATCCAGTCCTTCACACACCACGCACACACACACACACACACATATACACACACACACCACACACTCACACGCTCACCACCCTGGCTTAAATGTGCCTTTGTTCCTCCTCAGCTGGCATCAATCAGGCCTTGCGCTGGCCCTCACAAAAGCCCCTTCACCACGGCTCAGTTTGCCTTGGCACAAGAGCCCGTTTTGTCACCACACACTCCTCTCCGTTAGCGGGCTTAGCTTTCAAAGGCGGCTTCCTGGTTTTCATCCCTCCGAGACCCGGCGGTTCGCGAGCGATTAAACCTGAGTGAAAACTACTAGGCGTACAGGTGACAGGTCACTTCAGCAGCAGCACTGGATCTCTGTGTGTGTGTGTTTGTGTGTGTGTGTGTGTGGTATGTGGGAAAAAAAAGTGCGTATAAATAACTCCTGTTCTCGACAGATTACAATTTCTGTATTTTTTTACCGCACTGAAATAATTGGAAGGTTTTTTTAATCATAAAG
>JAQMYK010000018.1:4491592-4509004 GCA_030014345.1 Clarias buthupogon | reverse complement strand
TCTCTCTCTCTCTCTCTCTCTCTCTCTCTGTATTTCTCTCACCTGTAACACTGGAGGGAAAAACACTACTATGACGTTAGCAACTATTTTCCTTTTTGATATAAATTGATAAAAAAAATTTTCTACAAAATATTTCACCCTGTAGGACCCCTTTTGTGTTCCACATCAGATTTTCTTTTTTTTTGCTTTTTCATTATTTCGGTAGTCCATGTCATGCCACATGATTCCGAGTTTCCATATTTGGTCATAGCTTCCTGATTTGTCTTTCAGTAAGATTCACATTGTGAGAACTAAACCAGTGGGAGAATTTGGTTGAACAATATATTTATTCTGAACAACTTGACGAAGCACCCAATTGTTGACCCTCTTCGAATTCCACATTCAATATTCACCTCTTTGTTTTCTGTTTTTCTGTTAAATCTGACATTTCTGTCATTCTGTTGATTAGCTCCACCTAATTTACTTATTTGGTCAGTACTTCATGTGTTTGTTTTTAGTTTCATGTGGGGTGAGAAAGATTGTGTAAAAAATTAATGAGTGGCAAAGTTTGTAAATATTTATATAGTATTTATTAATAAAGTATCAACAGACTCTAATGTTTCTACGTATCTTTTTGTTTTGCTTTTGTGGAACTCAAATCAGTAGCCATGTTCTGACCCATGTGGCTTTCCATAGGAGGCTCACACTTTATCACATCAAGTCATAGTTCATTGTTTTCTGTTCTTCTCAAATTAAAATTTAATTTTATCATATTACACTCACATCAATACTTTTGCCTTTACACACAAACACACACACACACACACACACACACATGCACGCACATACATGCACGCACACACACACACACACAGACACACACCACACACACACACACACACACATGAAAACACTCGGCAGAGCTGTAATTTTCTCGCAGAGCTATATAAGCCGAGATCTAAAGCAGGACGGTGTCCTCATCCGAACGCACGCGTTACTTTTAGATCAGTTCCATATATACATACATGGACTGCTATATTTATACACCACTTCTCCGCGCGTGCCGCACGCGTGAGCTAATGCAGGCCGTGACAATTACCACCAATTACAGCCAATTACCGGGGAATCCTTTTTATAACACAACCGCACAACAAGCAGACAGACCCGGTCTTTAAAGGTAGAGCTATTTCCGTCCGTGTTGTTGGAAATGCTCTATTATCAAGGACAAGGGGAACGATAAGAACGAGGGAACGAAACATGTTTCTCGAAAAAAGAAAGCGCGTCTTGGGAAGCCGCAACGGGGTGTAAACATGAAAGTTTGGATGGTGACAGACGGAGGGTATATACAAGAGAGCGTTTGGTTTCTATAGCTACTGCTGAGAGAGAGAGAGAGAGAGAAAATGAGTCACGGTCCAGACCCAGATAGAATCAGTAAACCAAGCCAACCGCTCACTAATGACACGTATCATGAGCTTTCTCTCTCGCTCCCGCTCATTTCCTGTTCCACCTTCATGTCCCCAACTCGAGCAAATCGTATCGCCATATATATATATGTGTGTGTGTGTGTGTGTGTGTCAGGTCAGCCCACACATTTGGACACACACACACTTTCCCCATCGCCCACCCAGAGCCACGGTCACCGTATTCGTTTTTAGTCCCTCTTATCTTTCAAAGCAAATAATCACGAGTAAGCAAGCGCCACTGGAATTCCAGCAATGCACTCGGGCATGAGGAAAGCACTCGGGTTTTACTCACCTGTGACCACCTTACCTGAGAAACTAACCTCCCAGGAGCACACACACACACACACACACACACACACACACATTTTCTTGCATTTGTGGAGAAACTTTTACAGAATAAATCATGGGCAGTTCCTGGGTTCTGAAAAACTCTTCCTTTCATTTCTCTCTCTCTCATACACACACTCACACTCTCTCTCTCTCTCTCTCTCACACACTCTCTCTCCTTCTCTCTCCCCTCTGGCTGTAAATGGCTTCTCCCTGTCATCATCATTACAGGACTGATTACCTGTCATTAGGGTTCATTAAGGGCTATCTGGATGGCGGCAGGGGACAGAGCAGCCCTGCCCTGCCTGTCAACACCAGGGTTCATCCAACATCTCCGGGAGTCTTGGACACACACACACACACACACACACATACATTCGTCCATGCGTTAGGCTGTCCATCCAGCCTGTCCACAAGCCACTCCTGAATTTTTCCACTTCCTGTTAAGCTCATTTTTCCCCTCTCTGAGATTCCACTAGCACTTACGTGATGTGATATACTGTACCAGTGAGCTTAAATACTCGAACAGTAAAACTTATTACAAAAGGACTCTTATTTTATTAAACATTTTTGTAGCCAAATGTCAATTTAGTGCACAAAAGGACTCCAGGAATCAGGCAAGAAAAACTCCATAGACACGATGAACCTGGTCATTCAGTACATTCAGGTCGTCAGATGACTTTATTTTATTGCCACATAACGTTGCTGAGTCTCGACCTGAGCAACTGAAGCAACACCAGATCTTAACACACTGTCTCCAGAGGCTTTTGTTCAGTGGACTTTATCACTCAATCTGCTCCGAAGTCCATCACTCCAAAGTCAGATCTTTATGCTCCCTAGCAGATTGAAGCCTTTTTTTTCTTGACGTGTGTCGCAAGAACAAGTTGCTTTCTCATGGTCATGCAGCTATTTAGTCTCAATCCTGTTGTGAGTTCTCATCACATTATTTTGTATGGAAATGCTCTTACTTTCACTTACTAAACATAGCTCTGATTTGTACTGAACATTTTTTTTTCTGCAACTTCTGTCATGTTTTTTTTTTCCTGACCAGGTTTCTGCCATGAAGTTGACAGTTCAGCTCTGTCCTTCCAGGTTTTAATAATGTGTTGGACAGTCCATAATGCAGTTCCATTTGCACGATGCAGGCCAATAATTTGAACCTTTTGAAACAGTGATTTTAAAATAAATAAAATAAAAACACTTCAGAGCGTGCCAGGTTTGGAATATGATGAACATTTGGTTAAGGTAACAGTGACTCTGTTTCAAGTAGGCCCTCATCCCACCTACTGTATAACTGATTCTTGATTTTTTTTTATTTATTTTTTCTCACAGCATGCCAACACCAAGTGTTCCATTCTTTACGTATCTGCAGTACAGGCGAGATTTTAGAGTTCGGGACCTGGATGCTTGTTGTCCACATTAGACCCAGAATCTACAGTAGCTTCACTATGTTTATAGATTTTGATAAGTCACGCTAAAGACTAAACTACTTTAGCATGTCCTTGTGACACCACTGAAGAACTCGATACAGAGA
The DNA here is from genome assembly GCA_030014345.1 of Clarias buthupogon. Classification (NCBI taxonomy): domain Eukaryota; kingdom Metazoa; phylum Chordata; class Actinopteri; order Siluriformes; family Clariidae; genus Clarias; species Clarias buthupogon. The sequence continues at coordinate 4,505,701 of JAQMYK010000018.1, read as the reverse complement.
GTTTCAGCTATGAGGGATGTTCAAGTCAAACCGGGACATTCGGGTAAAAGTTCATGCACAGTATGGTGATGAGACACTTACTGAAGTTGCAGGAAAACATTTTAATGGTGCAAAAATTTTAAAGAAGGCGATCCCGGAGCGCACTGCAGTCGTTCCCAGGATCATGTTGCAGGACGGTGCATGACCTCGGTTACAGGAACTCGGTTGGAAGTTATTGCCACATTCCCCATACAGTCCTTTTCCACCATCCTTGGGCCATTAAAGGGGTTCTTGGGAGGCCAGCGATTCAGATTTTATCCAGGAAGTCCGGTCACGGCTCTCATACTGAGAACTTTCTTCCTTGATGATCCATTAGTGTAACAGTGGATTATATAGAGAAATAAAGGGAGTTTTTACTGTTTTGTTATTCTGCATAATCAGGATTCCCAGTTTGGCTTTGTATAATCAGAATAAAGACAGTTCTTTTAGTTCAGTTGAAGTTGAGGATGATGTAATTACATTTTTTTTTTCTCTCTCACATGATGCCAAAATTCCTCAGCGTTTAGCCCGAAGTCCTGTCCTTCACTGTCTCTGGGATTTAACGCATTACTTGAACTGTGCCACTGGGGGCACTATGTAATCAAAGTTCATCCCTTACCTTTTAAAGGTCAATTTTAGCTATCACATTTAATTGAACTTGACCGTCGATGAAATTATAAGTGATTTACTGCCTCACTAGTTACATCAAAGACACATGTCCTGCGCACTCCTTTGTAGCCCGAGCGCCTAACATTCTCCCTCTTTCTCTTTTCCCCTCAGGGCTGGGAGGAGAGCGTGGACGCAGCTGTGTCTCATCTCTTGAGAACGTGTCTGTCGAGAAGTCCAAAGGACCAAGCAATTAGCCTGAGCACGTCCCAGCTGAGCATGCCCAAAGATACCTCACGCCTCAAGAAACATATCGCGCTGCTCTGCGATCGCATCGGTAAAGGAGGACGGCTGTCGCTTTCCTCTGAAGCGAACGCTCCCACACCTGTTATGATGCCAGGTCGGAATAAACAAACAATCTCTTTAATCTTTGTTGTATTTATACTGTATATATAACAAGGGGTTCAACGAGGTTCAGTACGGTGTATGATTCACTTTCACTTGTCCTTGTCTGTCCCGTTATAAAAGTTAAGAGCTTCCGAAGGATGGTGTTAAAGGCCCCCGTTTCATTGATCAGTGTGTTTGCTGTCTGGCTGTGTGCTCCTGCATACCTTAAAGGCTCCAGGCCCTCAGCAGGGCCCATCAGGACAGAGGCTCCTACGCATCATTAAACTCCAACAATAGGACCCAGTGGGGGCCGAAGAAGCCGCCTGTAATCCTCTGCTTTCCTTAAGCACCGTAATTCCTGCCCTGGCTCACCCTCCGGACCTCATCCTGCAGCGTGCTCAAATAAAACCCACTCATTCTTCTTCTTCTTCTTCTTCTGTGTGGATTTCACCCTTTTTCTAGGTCACATCACATACGTACATGTGGTTTTTGGCCATGTCACAGAGAAGAATGTGTGAAGCAATGCCGCAAGTTTGTCAAGTTCTGTTTTGAAGACCAGGTATTTCTTCCTGTATTATTTTGAGGTTAGTAAATTACGAAAAAAAAAAAAAAGGATTACGAAGCATTCTGACAACATTTGACACACCAGTTGGACCGGAGAAAGGGATAACGTCTGGGAAAACTAACTGGACATGAAAACGTTGGGTTGAAAACGTCTTAGACTGACAATTCCCAAACTTAGCGTTCAGCGAAAGTTGGATCAAGGGCATCAAAGGAAAAAAGAAAACCCAAATCATATCCGTCAATTTGACGTGCTAATCATTTCCATGAATTCTTCCGTGCTCATTCTAACCCCGTACTGGAGGAAAATAACGTCAAAACAAGTCGGCTCCAAGCAACCAGAGCGAATCCTGTCGGCTGTGATGATGATGATAAGAATTATTACAAATCGATTAAGATGTTCTAAGAGATGCTGCCGCTGTAGTTACAGTATAAAGATTGTACTGTGCTTAGAAGAGGGTCTTGCTTTAGTCTATCAGGATTATTTAAAAAAAATTTTTTTTTAATTTAACTTTTGGTTAATTAACCACAGAAGTGTGATTTGCGGTCTTGGGAAATAACAAGGGTTAAATGAATTCTGAGTACAAACTGCAGTAGGAGAATCACTAACATGAACCGTTCTTCAACGGAAAACCAGCCAAATACCACCAGCCGCTCAAGTGGGGCAAAAGAAAATGGCGATTATTTGAGCCGTCGCGCTGCAATGGCTGAGCTGCATTATTGGAGTACGTACATGTAGAGGCCACTCAAGATACGATCAAGAGGCATCATTTAATCATGATTTTGACGATGCTTTTTAAGCTAGATGTCGGTAAAATAATCTTCCGCGCCATTACTGCACTAACGGATAATTAGCATTCATGAATTCCCGTAATATTTTTTACGCAAGCTTCAGAAAACATTCACACATCGTTTGTTTTATTCAGGGAGGTTTTCCCTTATCTGCTGCCTCTGGCTTAGATCAGATCTTAAAGATCTGGATTTCCATAAAGCAGCTTTGATTTGCGAATAAAATTGAATTGATTCCAATTAAACCCAAAAATAGCTAGCATGAAAGGTGAAATTATTCCTTTGAATGTTGCGGCCACGATCATATCGGCGCAGTTGCGGTGGTCACGGTTGGTTTCACGGCCGTAACCGCCACCCAGGCGCAATCCGCACACACGCTCGCGTCCGAGAGAGAACGTCTCACTCAAGCGATCAATTCTCGATGTGAGTGGCAACCCCGATTCACTTTTTCAATCTCTCTCTCTCTCCCTCTTTCGTTTTTCCTCGGTCGCTTTACTCACTTCCTGGCTCGGAGCCAAAGCACACAGCCGGCTCCCATTCGAGCAAAAGCCTGTCAGGCTGTAGATAAACAGTAATTTATTACCCGATGCTTTTTCAACCGGCTGTGAATGCAAAGTGTTTACGTTTCCACCAGCACCGGCAGCAACAGAGACCTCTGTGCCCGTTCGGGCCCCCGATTTTTCAGCTCCCGTGTTTGTCTGTGTGTGTTTTCAGAGCGTGCAGGGTGTTTACGTCTGTGTGTCGCTTCGTGTGGATTAAACGACTGGAGAGTCAGTGATTCTTTGTGAGCTTTTTTTTTTTTCGTTTTTCTTTCTCTCTCTCTCTCTCCACGAGGATAATTGCAACTTTAGAAAAGGAAGAGAGGGAGGGACCGAGGGAGGCAGAGAGGAGAGTAGGGGGTTATGTCTGATGAGGACGCTCCAGCTCTGTGAGGAATGTGCGAATGATTAAGCGAGCGAGTGTCATCTTCTTCTCCTCTCCCCTCCACTCCGCGTCTGCAGCCTCCTATCCGATCCCTCCTCTCTCCCTCCCTTATATCGCTCCCTGTCTGCCTCCATTTTTCAATCTCTCTTTCTTTCTCTCTCTCTCTCTCTCTCTCTCTCTGGTGATCTGGCCCCGTGTCCTCTCCATGGCAGCTGGGACATGTAGAGTGTCCATGATCTCACGCCGTCCTCATCCGTGATAGCGAGAGCTGATAGAGGGATAGAGTGTGGATGGATACATTGGACGGATGGAGAGCGACGAGCTGTTCTCAGCCGTCCGCCGAGCATTCTTTCTCCCTGATGAACTGCGTCTGTAGGACACGTTGCCTCGCTTCCTAACACCGAGCTCAGGACACACACACACACACACACACACACACACACACACACACACACACACACACACACACAAATCACAAAAGCAGACCTTTCTGATTTGTCTCTTCCTGTCATTTTTTTGTTTCTTTCTCGAGAGATTCATTGCTCAGTTGTCCCATTCTGTCTTTTTTTTTTCTTTTTCTTTTTAACGGATTAAAAAGTCAAACCCATTCCCTCCTGTCCTTCAAACTCGCTTCCTGTGCGTCTCGCATCGCACCTGCCTCAGAGCCTAAAAGTCTCCCGGACCCTTTGGCAAAGCAGAATGTCCTCCCACCGAGACGGTAGGACAGACAGCTTGCGGAATTCTCCATCACTCCCACTCGGCGCTGGCTCAGAGCTCGGGACCGAGGTCAGGCTGAGAGCCGACCTGACTCTCTGCCACATATCATGTCTGACGATGATGGAAAGGTAAAGTGGGAGGTTGGAGCTATTAACAGGACTAAACTTGCAAAAGTGAAGAAAGCTCCTGAATCCTTGACCTCTTGACCTTAAATTTTATGATTTCTGGTTTTGATCCGTGGGTCCTGTTACAGTTACAGGACTTTTTAAATTTCTTTTGATAATTGCATATATTTTATATAGTACAATATTTATCGAGTAAGGAAGGTGACACAAGGTGGCATGCTGTTTAAGGAAAATAATCGACGATCGTTATAGAATTTAGAGTTAGTATCATGACCCCAAATTTTAGTATTTTCCAAATAACATCATACGAGAAATGAATTCCAGTGTCTTTTTCCAAGTCTTTTTTTTTTATTAGCCGTTACTATGGAAACAAGAATATATTAGAACAAGCACAGCGATAACCCTAACCCTTGCAACTACAACTACAGAAATTAAAAGAAGGTGTTGAAAATTAATCAACATATCCTGACCAATCAGAATTCAGTGTAACGTTCTGGTGTAAATATTACATCATCTTTTTTTTTTTTTTTTTGGCTTAGACTAATTCATATTGTGTTACAAACAATGCAAATAGAGATTTTAAAAAAATGTTCACTTAATGTTTACACATCCATCTGGTCGGTCAGAAAGGAGTGTGTCGCCTTGTGTTATTTGGAGTGCGTTGCATTAGTGTAACACCTCATGCACCTACCCAAGCCCAGTGCATTAAGGCATGAGATTCAAGGCTCCTTTACTGCCCTGTCTCCCATTCAGCTTCTTTATGGAGGCCTTAAATGCATTCCGGAGTTCCTGTTCTCCATCAAGGGAGACTTTTTATACCTCCTCTGAGGCGTCTGAGTTTTTTTTTTCCCCCTTTCAGGAAGTGTTTGTGTTTTTCCCAGGCACTGCAGCTGAAACCCCTGCTGTAGACGTGCATTTACATATTCATGCAGGCTTTATTGTTTAATCGAAGCGTGATTTATCCTCTCTCATACAGTAACCCGCTTCCAGCCATGAGCGCAAAGAGAAAACTTTTGGAAGTGCAGCCGTGTCGGTGCAAGCATGTCCGATGCACCTGCGGATGACTTTTACACAACACTCAAACTGTTTGGCCTCCATGAAATCCTCTCTGGAAAGCTTATTATTCCACTTTACATAATGTGTCAGCAGTAATAAAATCCGAGCAGGTTTTATTTGCTTATCGGTCACAGCTGTTAACTCAGATTAACGATGACGAAATAAGGTTCGATGTGGAGAAACACCAGTCAGGCCGAGTTCAAGGGGAAAAAAAAAAAAAACGCTTGCATATTAATCTTCATAACCGACCTCATAACGAAACCGTGAGGAAAACATCATTTGTTTTTGTGTCGGTTTCCGACTGTGGCGAAATGCATTTCCATTAGTGATGAAGTGGGATTTAGTGCTTGTGTCCTCTCCCAGCGTCTGTACACTACCGTAGTAGTTTAGAGTTAGTTCGAGTTCAAAGGGGTGGCTTACTAGGGACGGAAATCACCAGGGGACCAACTGGTGCGATATTATCACGAGATCTAGATAGCGATTTGATTTGTATTGTGATTCTATAACTATCATGATTTTATGAACATCCCGATTCAGTGTTCAAATTTTTTTCTAAACAAACTGGCTGCCAATGTGTGAATAGTTTAGAGCACACCACCTGTAGGATTATAAAGGAACTGCACCGTTTTTACCACCTCAAATGCAGAAATATATAAATAAAAATATATTAGCCGTTCGTAAGAGCTCATGTATGCCGAAGAATGCAGTAAAGGAAATAGAAATCAATTTCGTGAATGCGTCAAAACATTTCAGAAAATTGAACAGGAACCGGCTCTTTGTCTGGTGCTGCTCAGTCGTGACAAGGAGGATAGACACATACACTATCTTGTCTCATGTCTGAAATGATAACTTTCTTTTTTTATTTTTTGGATGCGGTCCAGTGGAAATGAGGTTTTACCGAGCTCCAAGGGAGGAAACGGGAAGCACGCTGGACAGGAGTATAAAACGAAATAATTCACAGAGGCAGATGTGGAGATGTTAAATAAGCAGGAATAAGATGAAATGCATTTTTTAATCAGTCTTCTGACAGGCAGCGGTGAGGTAGTATTGCGATCGCAGGCCACGACTAAACTTGAAGCCGTGACACCGTAAAGGATCAGAATGTTATGAGATCACCAAATGTCTGATTTCGTTCAGTCCTGCTCACAGCCAAGACAAATCTCAGCCATTATACACGGTATGTGAAACGGCAAAACCGTGAAAAAAGTGTATCGAGCTCCCCGGGTGGCCGATAACACCGCTCCTCTGCATTCTCACACCAATCTCCTTTCGACCAGACGCGCAAACCGCCGACCGCCGTTTCCACTCGCCGACGTGACCGTGTTATCCTAGCAGGAGGGACGTGTTTCCTTCTCTTGTTGATCCAACCGAGGTAGACGGTGATCTTGACCTCTTCTTTTCTGCCAGGCTGTCAGCTTATAACGTTTGTCAAAACACCGCCGTGTATCTCGTTTCAAGCGTGAACCCTGAAAAAACAAGAGTGTTAAAGTTAGCTAAATCTAATAGTCGGCTGGTGTTCCGTGTTGAGCAGATTGGCTTTATTGAATGGGATTATCCTAATCAGCCTGGTGAAAAAAAAAAGGTGGGGTACGGTGTTTGAGGATGTAGGACGGGAAGAGAAACAACCTAAGGGATTGTACAAAGGCTGTTCGGAACGCAAGGGGTGCGGCACAAGGGGTTCGATTCATAAGCTCCTTCCTCAAGGGCCCCTAATGCTGCTTGATCCCTAGATAGGGAGCAGCAGACACAGTCTGGGGACTTGCTGTGCAGACAGCCGGTGGGGATTTGATAGCTTTCAAGTTTCAGGATATTTTGAAAATTTCTTTCAACAGGTACGTGTGATAAATAGACTTGTGCCGCTAAGTGGTTATGTACTGCCTAGTCTCTCTTAGCAGCATGTCGAGTGTTTCATTTCAGCACTACCACAGAAATGATCAAATCACAGTTTTAATCGATTCCTAAATGAAAAGTTGTGCCTTTTAACAGGTTGTAGGAATTCTGTCAAGCAATTTCGTTCCAGTCCCTCATTCAGCCTGTCTGCTTTCTCTCTTCTTAAGTTTATAAGATGGAAAAAAAATCCCCTTTGTATTATGAAGAAACCAGACACTCCCATGTTTGAAAACTAACATTTGAACTAAAACTGGCGACTCCTTTCATAAATGTTAAATATCTCCTACATCATATCAACAATTCTGTTTTTTTTTCTTGCAACAAATTAAATTTAAGTATTAAAATCCACTTATTATTATTTTTGTGTCGCATTTTACTGTACAAGTCCCTGAGAATGAGCTGCTACCATAGAAAGAAGAGCATCAATACAGTATAAACCTCTGTTATCGTACTGTAAACCATTATTTTAATTTAGGGGTGACCTAGGGAGATCTAGAGTGACTTTTTTTTTTTCTTTTTTTTTTTCTCATTATACATTTGAGCAGTTAAGGGGTTAAGGGCCTTGCTCAAGGGCCCAAAAATGGCGCTGCAGTTTGAACTGGTGATACAAGGTTTGGATCATTTTAGTGACTCGGTTCTTTGAATCTCGTCCATCAAAATGAACAAATCTTTTTTGGGAGTCATTTAGTTAATTTCGTTGTTTTGATCAGAAATAAAATAAAATGTTACATTCTCAATAAACAGACCCCCAGCACGTCTACACACAAATTGTGCCTCTAGTTCCAGTAATGAAAATATTACAATGCAACAAAGGATTATGATAAACAGAATGAGCAGCTCACCTCTCATATCTTCTGGTCCGTTCATGAACAACCCATCAGTAGTTTGAAACTGGCACCTTCTGATCAGTTGTCCAACACCTTAATCATTGAGCTACCCCTGTCCTCATTCAAAAATTAATCAACACCTTTTGATCGGCCAATAATTTAACGGTTATGATGTAAATTATACAAAAGTTATTTCCGACCAAGCAATCTGATTGGACGAGCTAACTAAAGCTAACTAGCTTCTTAAACTAGGAAACTACAGTATCAAGTGATTATTCACCATACCACACTAGCTTCCCATTTACGCCTACTTGGGATTTAAGCCCAGATCCCAGAAGTTCACGAAGCTGATATTCGAAAGCGGAATACGTGGAAATATAAAGACAAACTGGAGAGATTTACAGGACTGTCCACCCCGTCCATGGTTTATTCTCCTTACCTTTTTAGCTACGTAGTACAGGTAAGAATTTAAGCCTAGTTTCACCCCTGTTAATGACACTAACTGTCAGCTGCCAGCTCCTCCAGTCGCAGTTAATTAGTTTCGATAGGACCGAAAGGCAGAAGTGGGTAGAGTAGCCAAAAAATTTTACTCAAGTAAGAGAAGCTGTACTTCAAAATAATATTACTCAAGTAGAAGTAAGAAGTAGTCTTCCAAAATATTACTCAAATAAGAGTAAAAAAGTATTCCGTGAAAAGATACTCAAATACTTATAGAACACCGGCTGAAGATTTTTTTTCCCCCCATTATGCTGCCTGACCTGATTGGTCAAACGGAGTCATGTGATTATTGTTGCTGCATCTGATTGGTGAAACAGACATGCGTAGATCTACATGGTAGATCTACCGGCTGTATGTGTAGAATAAATGGTTAGAAAAGTAACGAGTCGAGTGTAGCGGAGTAAGAGTAGCATGTAAATGTAACTCGTTACTACCCGAAATGATGTGTGTTCACAGAGCAAAATAACTGGATGAACTGGATAATTCATAATCTGTTGATAAATGTTTTTTGTGGAACTGTTATAATACAATATCGCACTCAAGGTCGTGCTGTTGTACTGGATATCACAACTTTTTTTTTTTTTCTTTTTTTGCCAGCAGTGTAAAGCGTAGTAGCACTAACAAGCATCTAATATACATTAATGCCTATGTGTGTTAATTATGTGAATTCTCTTCTAGCGTGCTGCGAGGGCGTCCCCGAGCCGATCGCGGAGGAGGAAGAAGATCCAGCCTTGCAGCTGGAAGCCACTGAGAAGATCATTAAGAAGAAGCAGCCCTCAAAGAAAGTTAAAAGCAAAACAGGTGAGCCAATATTTGCTTCTTTTTTTCTCTCTCTCTCTCTACTTATGGATAAAATTCAATCCAGTACTGTAGAACCGAATACTGGGAATTAAACTCGCAGCCTTGTGGTCATTAGAAGAGAATGTTAACCACTGAGCCGCCATCCTACACATCACTCTGCCCATCGCCAGCGATGGAAGAAACCCACATCTGGAGCTTCCAGCTCGTTTTCTTGATGGGTGTGCCTCTGTGTGACTCTGTGGTTCTCTCTTTTTTTTTTTTTTTTGGTCCTACTTTGCCCTCTGTCTTCATCTCATGGTCCATCTGGTTCTACTCTCTTTTTCTTCTCCCTCGCAGCCTGATTGGGCATAATAGCTGGCGAATCGGGATTTTTCCGCCCATTATCAAACTTGAGATTTTGCCATAGCGCTCCAATTTTTTCTTTATTTTTTTTTAAATCAAATGAACTAAAGCTGTGCGATTTGAACCATCGAATCACAGCTTTTTAAAAAAAAACTTGCATGACTTGTGCGTGCATGTGCATGTGTGCACGAGAGAGTAAGCTTGAGGAGGGTGTTTTCCTCCGGGATCTGAAATAAAAAAAAAAAAAAAAGTTCAGAGGAAATGCATACAGTGTTATTTTTTAAACACAATTTATCTCACATTGTGTGAGGTTAAGTGCGTGCAGGTGGTTCCTCGCGTAGCTCGCGTGCGTATTCATGCGCAATCGTTCCGGGCAAACCGTCAAACAGTGCATCATATTGCTTGTGCATTAATATGATTGCGTTTTTTTGTTGTTGTTCCGATCGCCTTTAAAAATCCCAACAAAGTCTTAAATCTGCGCTCTCTGTTTGTAGTTTGCAGTGACATCTCTCATTGGCATACACATGCACACACGCACACACACACGCACACACACATGGAGGAATAATGTCATAATCCACTTGAACTGATGTTTACTTTGGTTTGGAGTCAAACCCGTGCTATGAGCAAAGCTCCAGTTTCTCTCACACAACATTTTATTTATTTTTTTATTCTCTGAACCACATCAAAATTGAAAGCTCTTCATTTGTCAATAGGAGGACGACAGATTTTTCACATCGCGTATCAGCGCTCCAATCTGCAACATATTCCGAGCGGTGACGGATAAAAAGAAAATTCAACATCGAGCCAAAAGGACAACAGATAACTGATGAACACTGCTCTTCCAAATGGTGTTCCTTCAGGACGCTGGTGCGACGGATGTAACGAGCTATGACGAGGCAGTCGTTCAGATCTCAATAGCCTCAGAAGAAGTTTATTTTCTATTTTCTCAAATCACCAAACTTTAATGATCAAGTTCAGTATGGAAACAGTAGCCATGTTCACAAAGAGAATATTTCTTTATTTCCATCGAAATTATTCAGATTAGACATAACTTTTTAACATGGACTCTTAAATGTAATAGAAGTAGGAGAAGTAGGCATTTTTTTTTTTTGAGGTTAGATTAGACTTTTTCCAATAAATCCCGCCTTCTGTCTTATGTTTGGTTACAAGATTTCAGTCTTATCTATGATTGGTTTGCGAGCCAATCGCTGCTCCTTCCTCAGCCAGAGACCCAGTGGATGAAAATCAAGCAAAAGTCAGGTGGGAGAGAGTTGTTCACACAGAGTTTACTGATCTGGAACGGAGGCAAAACATTCGCCCCAGGAAACATGTCACATCAGCTAATGTTACCCCCAAGTGGGGCAGACAGGCGCAGGAGGAATATATTCATTCAGACGTTTAGATCAAGTGTTTGCACGGCTAATATCTACCAACTGAACAGATTATCTATAAGGTTTTGACGTGATGCAGTTTGATTCTGGTTGGGCGATTATTCCCATTATTAATGAACTATTCGCATCCTTGTAAACACACCCAGTGATGTGCTGGCAATGTGACACAACGTATCCTACCATGAGAAGAAACGTTCCAAGAATTCCAAGAAGACCTTTTTTCCATTCATCAGCGATGACTGCCTCTCTATTGACCTCTAAGCAGAATTTTCGGTGTGTCCATTGACTGTATACAGGTGTCATATTGATTGAAGTGGATTGATCCAATTCGTGTATCAAAAAATCCAAATAATCCGACCACTCCTTATTACAGTTTAAGGTTGTACACAGGGCTCATTTCTCCAAACTTAAACTTTCCCGTTTCTACCCAGACGTTGATCCTTGTTGTAATAAATGTAAAAGCGGAGAGGCGTCTCTTATTCATATGTACTGGACATGCCCGAATTTGGAAAAATTCTGGAGGGATGTTTTTAAAACCTTGTCGTACATATTGAAATGCAACCTTGAACCAGATCCTCTGATTGCTCTTTTTGGTATCACTGGAGAGGAAGATAAGCGTCTAACTCCAGCTAAACAGCACTTATTATCTTTTGCAAGACTCCTGAAGGATGCTGCGTCACCCACTCACGCCCAGTGGCTCGGAGATATTATGTCCTGTTTGTCCCTGGAGAAGATTCATTACTCAATCTGTTATTCAGACTTGAAATTTCAACAAGGGTGGGGGCTCTTCCTTCGTCTTTTTCACATACATTTATAGTTTGAGTCCCTTCTTATTTAATTGTTTGTTTGTTTGTTTTCTTTTGCCTTTTTTTTCTTTTTTTTTTTTTGCACGCAGAACCAAAAAACTTCCAGCTCCATATTCTCTTTTTTTTTTCTTCTTTTTAGTTTTTCTCCTTTTTTTTTTTAATGCCTGACGTCTAGCGTTTCTTATGCATGTAAAACTGGCTTGGAGTCAGGGAGGGGCGGGGTGGGTGCTATAGGGTTTATAAGGGGTTATAAAATCTGTATTGAAACATTACATGTTTACCCGGTTATATCCCTGTTTAAAATCAATAAAAATATTGTTGAGATCAAAAAATCCAAATAATTATTTTGATTGATTTTGATCATTTTAATTTACACACTCACAACTTTACTTCGTATCTAAAGATCATTTTTGGACATACAAAGAATAGCTTATAATCACGAATGATTAAAAGCAAGCTGCAAAGATTGTTGGTTTATCTGGATAGTACTGGGTTGGGAGTAATTGCCACCTCCTCCGTACAGTCCTGATCTCACTCCAAGCCATTTCCACATATTTAGACCATTTAAGGAGCTCCTGGGAGGCCAGCGTTTCAGACGTGAAGCAGACAATCTCCGGGGGTACTGAGAAAACTTTCTGTTTTGGTGGTATCCAAGCACTAGTGAAACGCTGGGATAAGTGCATTAGTTTAGCAGGAGATTATATAGAAAAATAAAGGGAGTTTTTACTCTCAGGACTGATCAGAAGTCCTGCTTATATGTACAGTATATGTACTATATAAAGGGCCACACCCACAAATGACAAGTTATAAGTTTAAATGTGGGGTGACTGTTTGCTCCAAAATCTTCTATAAGCGGTTGATTGGGTTAAGATCCGGTGATCAGACGATGAGGGAGGGCTCATCGTAGATGAGACCATGACAATCGCTATAGGGAAAATTCTAGAAATATTTCTTATACTTTAAAAGCAAAAGGTGACATACCATCTGTATGTATAATGAAATTGGAAGTGATCCATGGTAGGAATTTTGTGTAGTGTAACATGCTTGGGTATACAAAAACATATACACACACACACACACACACACACACCAGAGTGGTTTATACATTTAGGTCTTATAAAAGCTTCCTTTACAGTTCCAGCACAGATGTATGCGAGTATACATGTGCAAAATCCACAAAGTCTTAATGTGGTTAATCCGGCCAGGCGTCTTGCCTAATGAGCAGCGCCTGAGTCGGGAGGTGGAGAGGTTGAGAGTCAGCATGTGCGATGCGTGCAGATCGTTAAGACTCAATTACGCAGTTATTTTCCTGTCAGAAGTACTCAGAAGGAAAATCAGCAATGCAACGTGAATGTACGTACTGCACATTTTTTTTGTTTTTTACCAATAAAGTGAAACATAATGTACGTAATGATTCGAGAAGTGTAAAGGTTGTTACAGGTTAAGTAATGCACTAAATAGAAATAAATGAGTTTTGGTATAAAAACATGAAGTTTGTGTTGCCATATTAATCACTTTGACAAGAGACTAACTCCTTACCTTACAAACACAAATAGATCCAAAGAACGTTGCCACAGTGTTCAGCAATTAAATACCGTGTGTGTGTGTGTGTGTGTGTGTGTGTGTGTGTGTGTGTGTGTGTTTAGCAGCCCTTGCCCACCCAGCGAATCCAATTAAAACTACGAAAACAATATAAAAGGCAAAACAAACATTCAAAATCGAGTAGAGTTTTCCACAGTGATGCCAATTAGCGGCAGTGCCACACAGATCGCAAGCAGTGACGTAGTGAAGCTTGGAAACTGTTTCCAAACAGATTAGGGACAAATGAAACATTTTGTTGTGTGCTTTGGTGGGAGTATTGAATCATTTTCTTAAAAGGTTAGATAATTGTGGCACAGAAATCAATCATCCTGGCAGGTGTTTACAAGTGTTGAATCGATTATGCAGTTTAATCTAAGTAAATAATGTTGTATTGTCTGAAAATTGATGAATTCCTCAACCACAGATTTCTCAATAAAAAAAAAAAACCTTTTGCATCTAGTGCAAATACACGAATTTTGCAGGATTTAATTATTTTTCTTTTGAGTTTATAAAGCGGTTTATAGTGCAATACCACCACCTCTGGACTGGAGTTCAGACCAGAAGATTAGCAGGAAAAAAGACAATCAATTTGTACAAGACAGGACATTTAAACAATCAACAACACAAGTGAAATACAAGATGTGTTCAAGTCAAACCAGGACATGATGAAATTTCTCCTGAATGAAGGTGTAAAACTGATTTACAGAAGACTTAACCCTTTCATGCATGAATTATGAAAACCTCAGTCAAGATTTTTTTTCCTAAGTGTTTTTATTCCTCTCTAGGC
>JAQMYK010000018.1:4471954-4491492 GCA_030014345.1 Clarias buthupogon | reverse complement strand
GCACAAGCATCCACTGTGTTGGCCTATATGCAAATATAACAACAAAACCCCTGTATACACAAGAGAACAGCTTTTGATTAGCTGTCCACTGTAGTGGCCACTATGCATGAAAGCAAAGTACATGAATGAGAACAGTTTTAAAGTAGAGCGTATGTCTGTGAAAGATGGTCCCCAAGAGGTGGCTCAGTGGACAAGTGGAACGCCTGATCCTTGAAAATCAAAAAATAACTTCTCGACAATTTTTGGAAGAAAGAGACGTGTCAACCTGTGGGAACTGCACACACAATCATTCAGCAACATCATTTGCACATTACAGGAACTCGGTTGGGAATAATCTTCCCACCTCCTCCGTACAGCCCTAACCTCGCTCTAAGCCATTTCCACAGGTTTAGACCATTTAAGAAGTTCCTGGGAGGCCGGCGTTCAGACGGGAAGCAGACAGTCTTATCATAACTCCGGCATACTGAGAAAACTTTCTACCTTGATGGTTTCCAAGCACTAGTGAAACACTGGGATAAGTGCATTTGTGTAGCAGGGGATTATATAGAGAAATAAAGGTTTTACTCAGTGCAATCAAAAGTTTTGGTTTGACTTGAACGCACCTCTTACTTTAAGTAGGGTTGTTTTTTTTTGTTTGTTTATTTTTACACATACTATTCATACTAATCATGTAAGGAATATAGTTGAGACAAATTAGATAATATACATTAGTGCTACTGAATCGAATCCTGACTAGACTACTTCTTACGATGGGTTTCAAACATTTTTCAACCATACGGATACTCTTGCTATGTTACAAAGCAGGACAACACACTCTGAGGAAACCGCTATCTGCCCTCTTCCGCATGCATGAGCTCACAGATGCCTCTGATTGACTGGTATCACTGTGATTTATTCAGATGAATGAATATGCCATCCCTCCTACCTAAAAAGCATGGAAAGTTTTGCCTTTCGTGGCTCCCAGCTGCGGATGGTTGTTGCATCATTGCAGTCGCCTGATGATCTGGCAAACCCTTTTTATTTTGCATTGAGGAAAAATGTTTCACTGTATGACCACTTAGCAAATCTTGTTATAATTGCCGTGTTTTCTTGATTCATTTCCATAAAATTACATAAGTGTGATAAGTATTCACACAAAAGCTCTACTGTTATGTTTCAGTGTCGTAATTTAATTCCTATTGCCGTCATGCTTCGCCAAGCTCCACTGATACGTCTTTTTTTTTTTTTTTTTTTTTTACTGATTACTGATTACCTAGAGTTTTTATTTTGACAAATGTGTCAGAATTTTTCTATGAACTTTTAACCAAAAAAAGGGTAATGACCCAAGTTTAGATTACGATTTTAAACATCAAGGAATCAGCAGACGCCTTTAGTGCTCCAGATCTTCCACAGAGCTCTGTGCAAACTCTCAAAACAGCTTTTGATTCTCTTCCTTTTTGGATCCCACCTGTGCCAAAACAACAAAGTTTCCTCTTCCACCCCCACCACTCATAAAGAACTGAGGAGAACCAGGACACCTCAGACGGTTTCAAACAGGCTCTGTCGTCTCCCCCCAGCCTCAGAGGAAAAGCAAAAGCGGAAGTTATTAATCCGTAATTAGTTGTCTGTAATGCAGATCTTCAGACGGGGTTTTTTTTTCTGCAGAGTGCATCTGCTTAGACATGTCCTTTAATAACCACCCCACCCCTTACCCCTGACCCATCACAGACAGAATGTTAAAAAAAAATCATACATTTCCCTTCTGAACACACACACTCATATACAAGCCTAACATAAAACTAATTAGGGAGCCACCTAACAGGGTTCAGGATGGGCAGGAAGCATCTCTAATGAAGTTGAAAGGCTTCAAACGGTGGCTTTGGATATGAGCTGCTACGCTCCTTGGGTGGAACACATGAAAGGTAGATGAAACTGAGATGAAAGGGAGAGTGTCTGTCTTTTTTTTTTCTTTTAATTTCTCCCCTCTTTCAAACACAAACACGCACCTAGACCCACTGACCTGCATCTACAACACCGCCAGCTGAGCCGACGTACAGGCTCTCGCAACGGGATGCAGCGGTGTGAATTGAGGATGATGCATGGTAGCGTGGACATCGCTATTATGATGGATCGGTCGCTGGTTTTACCCTGCGTGTTTCCGTACATATAAATCAGCATGTAGCTCCGGTCAGATCAATGTCTGCTTAGAAGTTTGCTTGTAGCTAGAGAGAAATCCGCCTGGTTCCACTTTCTCTACTATCCCAGTGAGAGCACAGGTGTTTTCCACCGGCTCTTGCTTCTTCTTTATACTTGGGGCTGGACGCCAGGGATCATCAAACTCTGACCAGAAACCCAAGCCAAACCCGAACAGCGCAAATCAAATTAGTCCAACATTATCAAACGTCACTTGTGTGTCTATGTATTCCGCTCGGGTTCCGAACGCCAAAACCACCTGCGCAAAACTAAATTTGTTAGTCATCAATATCTAATTCAGTCAGACATATCTTTTGGTGGAACCTCTGTGATAAGATGGTCAGAGCTACAACAGTTAAAGCTTAAGATTTCGCACCTACTGTATCACCGTCGTCTCCTCCAGTTGTTAATCCTTTACATGATTCTCCGGGGAGTCATAGGGAAGTTAGAGTGTAAGCGAGAACCTACGTTGAAACAGATGCTAGACTCGGCGGCTAATGCCAAGAGAGGAAGTATCTACCCAAGACTCGTATTTTATGACCTTGCTGTGCTTGTTGTAAGAGGGGAACTATGCTTAAGTGTACTCAGAGCTTCTCCTTAGGAGAATCTCCCAATGAGGTATCTGTCTACTGAGCACTCCCAGTCCCAGTTTATCGTTTTTTATTATTTTTTGTTTCCCTTTTTTGCTTTCACATCTGCTAGAGCTCGTAATTGATTTTCACGCTTGAAATCCGGGACGATATCGCTATACATATAGCGGTCATGTTTGGGCTTTTCACATTATTCTTACTCATAACTTGACATAAAAGCTCCATCAGACAGGATGTAATGTTTTCTCATCTTCTGACCGTTACCTGTTTTCTGGATTTGTTTTGTGTGTTTTCTGGCCCAAGTTTTAGAAGTTTTGTATGCAAGTTTTCCGGGCAAGATATACAAATTGGTTTGAATTTGTAGAATTCCAACATTAAAAATTATTGAAGTTTTGTCTTCAGTAGTTAGAGGCGAATATACAGTATATGATGGAAAAATGGTTGTGGTGGTCAGAATACTTCCTTCTGTGAAAGTAGAGCTAGACCTAGTAGATTCTAAAGGGTTAAGGCTCTGGGTTATTGATCCGAAGTTCCTCGGTTCAAGCCACAGTATCGCCAAGCTGCCACTGTTGCATTTTTGCTCGGCTCACAACAGATCATTTTCTCTTTCAAACCTCAAACAGTATTTTCTGTTTGCCTAATAGTTTTTGGGAAATTCTACTAACTTTTAATTAACATGGTTTATTTATAGGGCACTGGAGGCTCGGTGGTAGGCTTCTAGGCTGCCATGTGGAGAGCCTGGATTTGATTCCAGCCAGAGCCCAAACCCACTGGATGCATCTTTAGTGCCAGTCCCAAGCTTGAATAAATGGAAAGGTTGCGTCAGGAAGGGCATCCAGCGTGAAACCCGTTTCAGGTCGAATGTGCGGATCAGGTCCACCGTGGACCGTGGAGCAGCCGAAAAGAGTGATGACCATAAAGATAACCCTAAAACAAAAAACAGTATAGCTGGTGAATGGAATTTTGAGCATTTGTATCTAATCTCCACTAGTACTCTAACCTTGTTTCAGTCCTTAGGGCTCCTTGCTTAGCTCTTGGTAGTTCCTTGGCGGTAACTAACTTCCTTGTAGGGCGTACATGACCGCTTGTTGACTTTCCCAGCTGTAGATTAATGTGCAATCGGACCTGGTTTGCTGTATGTTTACTATACTGCAGTAATGAGTCTGGAATGTTCTATCAGATGGAAGCATTGAAATAGCGTGCCGATGGTAGCTGCGATCAAGCCGGAGTTGACGACAACCTGCTGGTGTCCTGGAGCACAGTCCGTATGTTTGCCTGGACCCAAGCCTGATGCTTTCGCTCGGCCCGGGCATCCCTCTCTGTCTGTGGGTCCCATAAAAATCTCATTAAACGTGTACAGATTCCAGGGAGCGGAGCAGGAGCGAGAACGCATGATGGCTATCAACATTCCTCGCAGAAACAGACGCACGTGTCTGTCTTGTTCGTTCTTCTCTCAAAGTCTAAGCCTGCATCTCTTTTTAAAATAATATTTTAGATGTAAAACAGACCTAGGCAACAAACAGCCAAAAGTGGTCCAATTAGATTTTCAAATCTAATCATCGGTTAAGGGCATATTTGGTGATTGTGAATATCTAAAATCTCTAGACTAAATTTGCTGCTGGTGAAAAACAGCTTTTTGAGTTAAATATGCACTTTTACCAGCCTGCGCCAGAAAAAAAAAGTGAATTAGTTTTTCAGTCTTAAAGGAAAGCTTTACTCTGAAACTGTAGAACAATATAAAAGTGAAGTTACGACAGCAAGAAATATCCTGTTGATAAATTAATGAGAAAGCCAACAAGGAGGTTTGCAGACACCTTGATGCAAGCTTCCCTGAATGCAATGCAGCTATATGACGAGTTAGTGCCCCGATGATGTCGACAGCGGTATTAGCATGAAAGTGAACAACGAACGGGAAATACTCGCTCCAGTGCAAACGCCAGAAGTTGTTCAACCAGCGTCTATTTTGAACGCAAGCATCGCTAGAGTGTAAGGTAAATCGTCAATGCTTTATTCATAAATAATAACTACAAATACCTCAAGATTTTTTCGCTCGTTTGAACCTTCTCCGAATGTGGAACAGTTTAGCGTCCAGCCGTGAGAAAGTCAACCTCGCTCTTCCACTCGAACTGTATTCTTTTCATTGGAACGGACCTGATTATGCACCGAGGTGCACTGCTCCTGAAGAGAGCTCTAACACATTTACACACACACACACACACACATGTACACATGGCAAGCCCGGAGTGAGCTGTATCCTTTTACGAAAACAAAACAAGCTGATTGGGAAGTGGGCCCTAGAAAGAGGCCGTGAGTTTGCTCAGTAATAAAAGCTGCTTTCGTTTGACAAGTCCTGTTTTTAACAAGAGGCCTTTAATTTTGCGAGAAGGAAGCAATGAATTGTAAAATATACTTTTCCAGAGCCGGACCGTTAAGTACGCTCTGTAGCCCACTGCACATGGGATCGACCCTGTACAATGACTAACATATGTGTTTTCCATCCTTCGTCCATACCGGCGCTTTCCTTTCCTTTTAATTCCCTCCCTTCTCTCTCTCTCTCTCTGTCTTTCACACACATTTTTTTTTCCAGCTTAGACACTAAGCTTTTTTTTTTTTTTCCCTCGTTTATCTATCTCCTGAACAATATTCCGGCAGAACAGCGCTGACAGTCTGGATGTGCCACTGCACTCCTTGTTGTTGCGCGTTAAACAGAGGTCAGGATTGAGGTCGGCAGCTGAGAGGAGCTAGTTGTATGCTGTCAGATGCTATAAGCGAGAACACAGGTTCGAGCACACGAGCAGACTCACCGGAGTAGCCCTGTGTACTGCTCAGTCTCTTCACAGATCGAAAGCGCACCGGTTTCTTAATGGTGTCGTCGGGTTTTCCGCCTCTGGCCAGGACTCGAATTTGCATTCGTGCATTGCGTGTTTGTTTCTCCAGATGTACAGTGCATGGTGTTACTGTATGCCAAGGCACATTTGGCAGCTGGCAAAGGGTCGAAGGTCATTTGTGAAACGAACCACAAAATTGGGAGGACGTGTGGTTTCAGTGGAGGAAAAAATACTCCATGTTCGCCGTCTCTCTCTCTCGCTCTCTCCTCCCACATGCCGTCTCTGCTTCCCGCTTCTTATTTCCTAGTGGGCGGACAGAAATATATCTGTCCTTGTGTACAGACGCGAGCAGTGCCCTTCGTTACCTTGTAAAAACAGGAACGCTCTCCATTCAAAATATTGAAGGATGGAAATTACCTACGTTTCCAGGTACCCCCCCCTCCCAAACACACCCACTTCCAGAACAACCGTGAAGTAAAAACGCGTTGACAGCAAGACTGTCGGCACATGTTTTTAATCGTACTAATTAAATATTAAATTTGACTCTCAGTTTGTGTTCTAGGGAGTGACCCAAATCCACCATTTGAGAGACATTGCCAGAAAAAGGTCCCAGATGGTCGGGAACGAGTGTGACACACTTCTGTAAAGAAACAGATTGTACAGATGAAGTTTTTATTAAAAGAAAAAAAAACACTGCATACACTTTCGTTTAACAGACTCACTGGGAATTTACTGATTACTTTACACCCCTGTAAGCGAAGTTCACGTCCCTGATAAGAATCAATGAGGCTGGAGCGCTCAGTGGGTTTCACTCAGTCCGTGCTATCAGATCTGGGCTGGATTTGTTCACTAATCCCACTTCCTGGTTTTTCATGATGACCGTGGCATGAAGGGAGGCTCAGCTCTGCAGGTCAGCGTGTTCATGGCCCGTGTACAGCCTTGGGGGATAGATATACATACGTTCGAATCCTGATTAGTTGTCTCCTGTAATGAATAACATCTAATCCAAATATTTTGAAAATATTTCTTTGGGTGACGAGCTCAACTGGAGTGAAACTGCTGCTCATGCTGAGGTCTGGGCTCCCACTGGACGGAGAACCCATGGCAGATCCGGGACCTACCAGAACAATTGTATCTCAGTTGTTTTTGGAGCCTCAGGGGATCCTCAGGTGTAACTGAACTTTGTGGCTAGAGATAGAGTCTCGACGGAGCAAATATATAAGCATATGCAGTATGTCATAGTCCAATACAAGTACCAGTGCTCTCTTAACTTTGTTTAAGATGTTTAAGACATTCCCATGAAGTGGAATAGTGTTTTTCCAGCCAAGTGGAAGAGATCCTGGCTAAGGGAAACTCCCTACGATAACCCCTCTTGCGCTCCCTGGTTCGGCTTTGGCTGTGCAGATTTATGCCTGTCCTCCTGACTCCAAGATGGAGCCTTTTTTTTTTTTTTTTTTGCAAAGGCATTGAGGTTGCTTCATGGAATAACAGCAACATTTCTTGGAAGGTGCAACCTCCTCTTGCCGTGTTGGATATTTGCCTGCGTGTGTGTTTTTACACGGCCAGGGTGTGTCAGTCTAAGTGGAAGCTGTGCTGCCTTTATAAATAGCCCGGCTTACCTCTTGTCCATGTTTATCTCTTTCGTTGCCTCTATCCATCTGGTCGAGGCCTGCACGGTCAGAGGATTTATGTGCTTCTTTGGTATTATGGGTTCTCCGCTGGAGCTCTGGCACCATGCAGGCTTTCCCCAGCAGACGAGGAATCCCTGATTAGAATGCCTTTGAGCTTGAGGCTGGTTCGCTTCGCCCCTGCTCACATGTCTAATTAAAGATGTGATGTGTCTGCAAGAGATCCACCGTTTACAGATCGTCCACCATTTCTTTTTTTTCCACAGCACCCTCTGATTTAGGTTAAAGAACGACATGTTGGAGGAACAAGGGACGCGTCGATCTCGCACATCTTGCTTTTAAGTCCCTGAGCATTTTAATTTAAATCCCGAATTCTCAGTATGACTCGTAAAGCCTTGTGGGTGTCTGGATCCACTTTGACAGACGCTTGTACACATTTTCACTTGTCCTTCTGCCAGGTCATGGATTTCCTTCGCATGTCCCATGTTCCCCCGTTCGTCTGAGTAATGCACTTGTTGGCTCATTGTGTCTGGAGCAGACAGTGCAGAGGCTTGCAGTTCCCAGAGGCTGTTCAGGGTCAGATAGAGGTCAGCCATGCTTTCCCCTCACACATATTTCTCATAGCTGGCTGAGATTTGTGAGATACTTTTGTGTGTGTGCTCTGATCCTGTTTGGATTGTTCAAGCCACTGGCCTTGCAGGACCTGTAAAGCTCTTCCTGCAGTCGAGGACTTGGGGTCTTGTTTTTTCCTCTCCTCTTACGTCTTTTTCCACCTTCCTGCACTCGTCACCTGTCTTCCAAAGGCTTCTATCTTCCTGATGCCATGATGCCATAAGTTTAAACAGTCAAGCCTGATTCCCATACACGTTCTTATCGGTAGTGCGGCAATAGCATACTTTGTCATAGCTCTATGAATGTGCATTCTTTTTTTATTTTCCTGCGCAGGAGTTGTGTGTGTTTATTCTCCATCTGTCTCCTGGACATGATCAGATACCCATTTCTTTCAGCGATCCAGGGCAAAGGTCAAGCTCATTGTCATTCTTGCGCTGTTTTCAGATTTGGTTTTATATAGGCTTAATCGGGTGTCATGGGAAGGATTTGGTAGTCTGTGTTAAACTCATACACTGATTGGTCCTTGATGTCTCCCAGGAGAAACAAGCAAAAGAACAGTTTCATCAGAATCATCAGTTTTGCGAAATGCGCTGCAAGGTCTCAGCAGCTCCGCTCTGTTTCTGGCCTGGTTCTTCATACCTTCTGGGAGAAATAAATCAGAGCTCCAGACAAAAATAAGTCGGAGATCTTGCACCATTCTTAGATTTGGACAATGCTGTTTTCATCAGCTTCATCTATTTGGGGAAACCCGCTGCATGGACTCGGTGGGCTGTATTCTATTACCAGGGTGGTTCTTCATAATGTCTGGGAGAGGGATGTGTCAGGGATCCAGGTCCAGCACCTCTTTTTGGTTAAAGCTAGTTTTTGTTCTCTAACGACATAAACTCCAGCCAAACCTAATCAACTCCTAAACAAAGCTTCGTCTATGAAAGGAAATAAAATCCAGGACGTGCGTGAATGGCGTCAACACATATTCCTTGAAACCGTCTGATAAGATGATTCAAAATAGAATTCGACCAACAGTAGAGGGCAACTCTTTGAAAGTCAGCAGGCGGGAATTACCTCAGCTCTGTGCTATGGTGACGACGGGGTCACACAGTAGAGTTGATCCCGTGTTAATGTTGTAGGGCTTAGGGCCCGGTTTAACTTGGCGAATCAGTACATCTAAGAACAACACTGATTCCCAGTAGAGTCTGCAAACTCAAACAAAAAAGAAAGTCAAGGGACCTTGACCTTACAAACCAACACATTCTTTCCCAAATTCTGGTTATGATCTGATGATCTTGATTAATAAAAATAAATAAATAAATAAAAGATTCAAAGCTTTCCTTGATTAAATTAACAACTTGTGACTATAATTTACTTTTATGTAAAAGAAGGCCAAATACTCTACATCTAATATACACTAAATGACTGAAAGTTTATAGTTAACTTCTCCATCACAACCAAATCAAAAACAGAAGTATCAATATGGAGTTGGTCCTGGAAAGTGACATTTTAATGCTATGGCATACAAAGGCATTGTAGACAAATGTGTGCTTCCAGCTTTTGGGAAACTGTTAAGAAAAGAACCATATACACTATGGGTATAATGGCCAGGTGTGTACATAATTTTAGCCACATTTTAAACACCAAAGGGTTGATCTATCTGAAAATGAATGGGCCTAAAGTAGACTTATTCAATTAATATTTCAATATGTGGCTTATGAATGTTGCTTAAGCAAATAACATGATTGAAAGGTGGTGATGCACCTGAATACCCTGAAATACATCAGCTTATTCTCCTCTACAATGTTCAGGTCTATTATGGAATTTTCAATCCATTGAAACATTTCCAAATACTCCAAATGCACCGATTGAATTTAAATGAGCTTCTCCTGAGCCGCAACCACTCCAGGGAACATCAGAGCTACAGTAGGCAAGAAGCCGGGGAACGAGATCTTCTTATATGAGGTCACAGAAGAGGGAAAGAACATGTAATTATACAGTGCCAGTCAAAAGTCTAATTTAATGTTTTTTTCTATATTATTCTAGAACAATACTGGAGATTTTAAAATGATGAAATAACACATATGGAATTATAAAGTTACTGTAAGTAATAACAACTGTGAGACATGAAGGTCAGCAGTTCTGGAACAGTTCTTGCAAGAACAGTATGGTGTCAAGTGCATTTGCAAAACCCAAAGTTCAGAGGAGAAGTTCACTGAGAGTTACAGTACCAGCCTCAGAAATAAACAAAGAGCACCTCAGATTCGAGCCGTTATGAAGGCTTTATATAACATAAGTAGCAGATACATCTCAATATCAACTGTTCAAAGGGGATTATGCATATTTTGTAGGCCTACAGCATTGTTTTACAGTGTAGGAAGTGTAGGATTAAAATCTGGAAAGACCGTGGAATTAGAAGGTTTGTCCAAACTTTTGACTGGTAGTGTACATGCACACTGAATGTCTTTCTAAAAAATGACTAAAAATGTAATAATTTATGAGTAATAACTATCATTAAAATGTTTAACAAAAGTAATTAGTTGGTTAAGTTCACACCTGTATATATAATCAAGTTATTGTTTATAGAAGTTATTGTTATATTCTTTTTGTTTTGTTTTGTTTTTTTACAACATTTTCCTCATTCAACCTTAATGTGCAGATTTTCAGATTCCCGCTTGAAAGCACTTTTGGAAACTGCGCACCATAGTTGCTTTTTATATACAGAGAGACACAAAACAAATGTTTACACACTTGAACATTTATTTAGGCCCTTTTCAAATCAATTAAAATTTAATTATGACAGCAATGGGTAGTATTACAGTATGTTTCCTCTAAAGATGTCAGTAGTCGCACCATTTGAGTTAAATTTAGTAATAAACATATGAAGCATATATTTACACACACACATATATACACTGTATACATATATAACTTAATCCTTATCTCATTTAATTTCATTATATTTTAACCTGACTTTATTGTTTAATTCTCATTCACCTTCTTGCTTGTATGTTGTTGTGTAATCAATTTTAATTCATTAAAATGTTATTACTGGGAGTAATAAAATATCTATCTATCAATTCAAAGCAGTTTCCCGAGGGTTACCAAATCCTCAATTTCTGAGTCCACAATGTTTAAATGCTGTCTGTTGTCATGTATCATGCACTTTACTTAAAAAACCCATAGATTATTTTTTATTATTTCTTTTTCACTCATTTAACTTACATCATCCATTTCTATTCCTCCTCCATGTGCCAGGGTTCCACCAGCTGTTATTGAGTATTCTTTTGTACTTGTGTTTTTTGACGGTTTGGAAAGGGAGTGATTTAATCCAAGCTGATTACTTTTTATAGCGGACGAAAGCGTAAAATCTCGGAATGCAACGGACTGTGCGAAATTTATAACCCGACAGAGGTCTCAGCAGTTTTTCATTTGCACCCAGTTGTGTATTTTTATTCTTTTGCTTCAGCTCTCTTGCTCCCTGTGTCTTTATTTCTGCTAACTCACACACACACACACACTCGGACGCACGCACACACAAACCCTTCCACAAGTCCATCTGTGAGCTGGAGCGAGTCTCATATTGGACTCGTATTGCTTGTGTTGGATTCAGCAAAAAATAAAACACAACTCATGATGGAGCTTTGTCATGCATGCTCAGTGTATTGCTGATTTAAAACCAGAACCGCCCTGGTCCGGCTTGAAAGAAATAACAAACAAACATCGTTAGTCTTTCGAGCACTTCCTACATGCTGTTAGGACAGACTTGTCGATGGAACCTTGGCCTCGGCTTCTGTCTCGCTTTGTCTCTTATTTCAGGAAAGCCCGAGTATGTGTCAGTCGTATTTTTGAAAAAGAGCACAGAGTTATTGTTTAGCCTGAGAAAGTTGGCTAGAGAATGAATCGTGAAAAAAGCTAAATAGAAATAGGAACCGTTAACGCATGACATGGTGTACAGTAAGAAGTTAAACAATAAACTTTGTTTTGATGTCTTCCTTACCTTTTCTTTGATAAGAAGATGTGTGTTTATGCTAGCATAGTTTATTCAAGCTTAGCTGTGATGAACTAGCAGAACCTTGTGGCTTAAATTTGGTCTTGCTTGTGTACTCATTGATCGATTTCTGGTTATACTGGTTTATAGCGGCGCAACAGGTAACACTACGACCTCATGGCTCCCGGTTTCAGACTCAGGACTTGCTTTTTGAGCAGAGTTTTTCTTGTTTCTTGTTTTCTTGTTCCTCTTTGGGATCTCCTGGTGAATGCTGGTTCTTCTTGAAGCAGGGTCTTCTTTGGTGTGTGTTTGTGTTTAGTTTTTTTTTTTTTTTGTCTTATTCCTGCTTTGCTCTCTAGTCTACACCAACACCCCATCTTTTCTTCCTTCCTCACTCACTTACCAGATGGAGAGTAATTTTACGACTGCGATACTGATCTCTTTTAACATCACTCTTCTCTGTTTGCTTAAGCGCTCGAGTTAAGCTCTGTTCCTTCACTCCCGGCCTGAAGCGATGCAGTCTTCCGTTAAGTCCAGCCTGCTCTTAATACCTGCGACCACAAAGCCGCTACACCAAAGTCCAGTAAAAACACCAAGCGGAAAATTTACGATCGGTAGATTTTTTTGCGTACAGCGACCGCCGAAGTGACCGCTGTGCTTTTCATGGCCGTGCGTTCTGTTTGTATTTGTTTTATATTAAAAAGCAGAGATGAGTCACCAGGCCGTGGCTTAGCGATGTCATACATAGAGGCTTCCCTCACTGATTCAAAAGTCTGGAGCTCATAAAAGCAAGAGTGAGCCATGCCAAGCTCCGGGTTTCCTAGTGCCGGGGACGCCTTGAGCGCCATTCCTGAGACGTAGCGATGGGGGCTTTTCATTAGTGCTCTGTGTGTATGTGTGTGTGTGTGCCTTGAGATTAAATTATCCCCTCTCAGGAAAGGCGGTGATTTATTCGGATCCCTTGCTAGGTTGCTAGCAGTAACACGCAGGCTTTTCCCACTCTCTGCGCCAGCTCCCTGCAGTCACACGGCTCTCTCCCCTGCCACCGCTCCCCCTCAGCGTCACATATTAAAAAGGCAAATCCTTTAGTCTCGCGTAAGGAGTGTATACGAGACCGGGGTTGTTTGAATTAAACGCCTTGTGTTCGCATGGTGGAGCAATCAAGCTCAACCTCACAGCTCAACCTAAAAGCACCACCGAGGTGTCCACTGCTGCCCTAAACAGGCCGCCGAAATCCAATCCAATCCACGTCACGTTGCGGATCACCTCGAGCGTCCCAAGTAGTCCTACTGCATTTTGGTTTATTGGCAGCAGCCGTTGATCCCGCGCGCTGGAAACCTTATCTTGTCCCGAGAGAGCTCTTCAACAGAGGAGAGCCACGTGCTTGTTATGGCCCTTCTTGATTACATATTTATATACATGTATATTTTTCCTTTTCACTGGGAAACCCTAATTAATCATTTAACAGCAACCAGGTTTTCTCTCCCACCTGAAATCGCTCGCGGTAATAAAACGAAGGAGACACGAGGAAAGTGTGAAAGTTTAACGTGCTCTTTATTGCCGCTCGTTTTATCGGCATCTCAAGCATTTCTCACAGTTGAAACCTGGTTTTGAAGTCTTGCATGTTTTTCGGGTTTAAGGAAAATGGTCCAGGTAGTGACGTCAGTGTTTGCTCGCTGTTTTGAATTATGGCATAAATCTGTTTAATATTTTATTAACAACAAGCGCATGTTACAACAGACGCTTACACAGGGCGTGTCGGTAACGCACATGGAATTTTTAGCGTGGTAAAAGCCGTGTACAGTGTAATCTGAGTCTTCATGGTTATTTGCACAAACACTTCTTACTCAGTGTGAAATGATCATAATAATAATTACGTTCCTAGAGCCCCTGCGAATTATGAAAATGTGGTCAAATAAATGCCTATTTTTATAGTTTAAATCCTAAATATCCTCCTAAAACACTTTAATTTCATTTCAAACTCAGCTTAATACATTACCTTAAAAAAAACTGAGTGTAAAGTTGAACCTGTATACTGTACACTACTGTACTGAGTCTCCCGCAGTGCTAGAATGTGAAATACCGATGTTACCCCTATATGTACTGTAATTCTTGCAAGCGCGTATTCTTTATGTCGGGTAAATACAGTAATAATTCACCATCCCAAGCTGCGTAGTTTTCATAGTTCTCTATGGTTACTGTGTGTTTTCTCTCTACAGTACAAAAAATGTATACAATATTATATTCTATATGGAAATTTATCTGAGTTTATATTAATATTTCTGTTACAAAATTAGTGAATTATATTACTCTTAATAGTTTAGCATTAAAACGTGTGAAAAAATCATATTGCCACGAAAAAAGCCATAAAAGTAGGAGTATACTGTATTTGTGCTCTCTGTGAAATTGCAGAGGTTTTCACGAACAATTATTAGTTAGGTTGTAAGGAAAATTCCACGAACGACTGAGGCCGCAAACTCTGAACCGCGACTTCACGGGGGTCAACTGTAATAATAATAATAATAATAATAATAATCACTAGCATTACCCAGCTTATGCAGAACTATCTCTGAATAGTTGATAACAAGTAAGACTTTTGATGATGAAAGATCTTGTGTCTGTGAAGCGAGCCTCTCTTTCCCATGCACTCTGCGTCGTTATTAGTAGCTCTAACACCATTAACAGCCCCGCTGCACACAATCGCTCCCCGAACAGGAACCTGAATCCACCGTAACCGTGGAGCTCTCTTTCTTTTCCTGTCACTGTTTGCCTCCCGATGTTAATGTAGCTCATCTCCATCCGCCCGAGCAGCAGGAATCTCTCTGCCTGACTGAGTGAAGCCAGAGTTCTCAGGCTCTCAGGCTGGAGACGCTGTTAGCGCTCGGTGTGGGAGCCAAGTCTCGGGCTTTTACACCAAGAACTGTAACAGAACAGGCTGAGATTTACAAGGGGGCGTTCGAGTCAAACCGGGACTTTTGATTGACCGTGCAGAATAACAGAACACGGTTATGAGAGTTCAAGCTTCATTTATCTCTCTGTATAATCCCTTATTCCATCGTTTCACTAGTGCTTGGGTACCATCAAGGCGGACTTTCCACTTTTCATAGGAGCCATGATCAGACAGCCTGATTCACATCTGAAACGCTAGCGTCCCAGGAGCTCCTTTAAGAACCCAAACATGTGGAAATGCCGTGGATGTGGCGATAACTCTCAGCCGAGTTCCTGTAGCGTGCAAGTGGTGCTGGTGAACGCTACTGTGCTTGAATGTCAATCAGTTTCACGTCAAACAGTTCATCACAGTCCCGGTTTGAATCGAACGGCCGTCATGTTGTTAATCTTGAGTTAAATTTATTGCTTTTTTATCATAAGTGACATGCTTAATAAAACTCAGCAGTGGACAGAAGTGTGTGGCAGAGATAAGCGGATTGAGGTCTTGAATATCACGATCGTGCACAAAGTGAGCTCCGTGAAGACAGAATGTGCCGAGGGTTCCAAACTATATCATTATAACAGAAAGGAAGGACTAAATCTTGAATGTGTTATTCAAAAAGGACACACGGATATAATTGTCAGGCGTCCACAAACTTTTGACTGTATAGTGACAAAGAAAAAACTGCTATAGCTACAAAACTAAAGGTGAAGACTAGATGCATTGTCTTATAGGTGGGGGGAAAAAAAGAATAATATTTGAACTGTTTCTTTCAATGAGCAGGATTTCAGTAGCACTTGTTCGTTCCAGGAGACTAGCTAGGATTAGTGCGAGTGTGAGAAAGTGTCTCTCGGTACGCAGTGATAAATAACCACGCGGGTTCAACAGGCCGTGCGTGTCGGAGCAGACAGGCTCGGATTACTGTTTGTTTAAGCGCCGTAGCGGATAACTTTGAGACGTTGAACTTTCTCTCTCGCGCGCACTCCAGACATTCTTAAAGACGCAGACGATCTGGAAGACCTACAAATCACGCCGTGACCTTGAGCGCCTTCCTTCACTTACAGCATCTATCTTTCCTCATCTCTCCCTTCAAATAAACAAGGTGTCTGTGGCTAAATGTTCCTCTTTAATCCAGGAGCAACCTGACACCGCATGGTTTACGGTTCAGGGGCTGATGTCAGCGACCGGGGAGTAGAACTGTGTCTCTCTAGTGTTCGGTTTTTATTCTTTCCTGCAAGTGGCAAAGTCTTTTTTTGCGTGTGTGTGTCTGAGAATCGCAAGCATCTGACCGGGTTTGTTATAAGAGTTTCGTATTGAAGACGCTTTCTGAATGCAAGCATTGTTCTTTGTTACCCACAATGCTCTCCTCTCCTCCCCTCACATTAATCTCCTGCGTTAAAAAAAAAAAATCCCGCTCTGCTCGCGCACGCTTTCTACATTGGTCTTAAAGAAATCGGCACGAGTCTTCTTTCCGTTTCTCTCTCTTTCTTCCTCGATTTCATTTTGATAGATTACACGTCGTCCTGATCCGTGTGGGAATGGAAAAGCATGCGATGCGATCAGCTTTGCCACATCAAGGTTGCGACATCCACACGAACGCATGCGCACGCACGTGCTCTCAGGCTGCGTCGTCCAAATCAGAAGGCCTGACCGCCGAAGCTCTCGAGTGTTCCGCCTCAAACATAGCGCGCCCTTTGTTCTCATTGTTCCAGGATAAATACGCTCGGAATATTTACTTTACGCCTGTGCACGACGTAATCCGATCGAGATTTATGCCCGATCTCTAACCTCAAGCCGCACACGCTCCAATCATCTGCTCGCCATCAAAAGTCCTTTTTTTCTCCATGTTTTTTTTTTCTCTGTACTTTTTGAAAGATGTTAAGAATGCTTCCTTTAGCTCTCTCATCTCACCTCATCACATCAGATGAACACTCTGCTCAAACAGATCAGCTTCCGAAGCTGGAAACATTCACGTTAATCCGGTCGTCATCTCGTAGGACGCTAACTAGCCGAGCCGTGTCTGTTGTGAATTACGGGATTTTCAGTTATTTTTAATGTTCGCAGCAATATCGCTTTAATGTCTACTACAGAAAAAAGTAAAGCTCTCGTTTTAACCGTGACTGCCTGATTTATTGTTAAACATTTCTTGTATTAAACTGTGCTAGCAATAACACCATTGCGGATTAACAGATAATTAGCATCTATTAGAAACATGAAAGTGATCGCAAATATTGTTTTTTAAAAACAAACTACATGTGATGGACAAAGTACACAAATCCTTTACTTGAGTAAAAGTAGAGGTACGCTTAGGAAAATATTACTCAAGTAAAAGTAGAAATCCTCCATTTTTACTTGAGAACAAGTACAAAAGTACCCACCTTCAAATGTACTTAAGTAAAATGTACTGAGCTTATATTAGCTCACAGTAGCCTTCGAAGAAGTAAGTCAGTAGATATACTTAATT
The DNA here is from genome assembly GCA_030014345.1 of Clarias buthupogon. Lineage (NCBI taxonomy): Eukaryota > Metazoa > Chordata > Actinopteri > Siluriformes > Clariidae > Clarias > Clarias buthupogon. The sequence continues at coordinate 4,474,290 of JAQMYK010000018.1, read as the reverse complement.
TCTGTAGTAAAGTACACATTTCATGTATTTGTACTTATCTGTACTTTTACTTTTATTAGTGGATACTTTTTTAACTTTTACTCCACTACATGCCACAACAAATATACCTTGTACTTCACTTCATTTCTGCATGGCATTGGGTCACATACCAAAGTGGTGAGTAGCATCTGAAGCGGTAATATCGGTAACAATAACACCTGTCGACTATTACGTAATTGTATTTCCTCAGCAAAAAGCTTAATCATGTAACGGATGTTGTGGCAGAAGTGGAGACGGTTGCAGACCGCGACAAAACAGCATGTTCACATTCAGGAAGAGGAGAGAGAGAAAGAGAGAGAAAGACTGAGGAAATACAACTTCAGTACTTTTGATACTTAAGTAAAATTAAAGTTAAGTACTTTTTCTTTTTCTCAAGTATAAATATAAATGGACTTGTATTTTTCCTTGTGTAATATTTTATCAGGGATATCTCTACTTTTACTTAAATACAGGATTTGTGTTCTTTGTCTGTCTGTCGCTCTCTCTCTCTCTCTCTCTACCTCTCTCTCTATATATATCTATTTGTCTGTCTCTCTATCATTCTCTCATGCTGTCTGCTTCCAGACGTGCAGTTTTCCTCGCTGTCTAAAACCACCTCCCCTTCAGATTTCAAACACCTGCTACATGACTAAGCTTTTTACAGAGGGAATGCCAATCACGCAGTTACATATAGCAGTCAGAAGTTGGTGATATTACCACTACACACCGCTGTGGTTATGTAACGCAACGCTATGCACAAATGTAGTGAAGTAGAAAGTACAGATATTTGTTGTACAGTGTAGTGGAGTAAAAGTATCCACTAATAAAACTACTTGATTAAAGTACATATACTGTATTTGTACGTTCTTAAGTACAGTAATGAATTAAATGTATTTAGTTGCCTTCCGCCTCTTCCTGCAATCTGCTTTAAATCAACGCCGTCATATAAACAAACAACACTGACATTGACTAGTAATAAATAATGGTATCTATCTTTGCTATGGGTTGTTCCATATTTAATATGTGACCATATTTAAAATGAAATTAGTTGTCTTCTTGATTATTTTATTCCACCTCAAGTCATCAAGAATCCAAAGTAAAAATTGAGATTTGTTCCGTCAACAATTTCTCCTTAGCTACTCTCACTCTGATTCTTTGTAGTTCTCATTCTTTGTGTGTGTGTGTGTGTGTGTGTGTGTGTGTGTGTGTGTGTGTGTGTGTGTGTGTGTGTGTGTGTGTTTGCACACAGCCTTTTTTTCCGGAAACCTACGACCTTTTTCAGGAACTCAAGAGCTTAAGAATTGTTTCCACCGGATAAAGCAGGGCTGTTTTAGTACGCGCTCAAGACGAGCTAGGCTTCAGGACCGAGCTTATCACGATGAACGTTTGCTGATCGCTTTATGATGAGCGCTAAAAACATTACACGGCGCCTCTGAGGAGGAAATACTATTATATAATTATATAATATGCGGAAAGTGCAGACGCGACTGTAAAATTCATACACAAGCGCATTAAAAAGGGATAAATACAAGATACTCTGTTATAGGAAAATAATCAATGTGATATTGTTGAAGTGTTTTTTTTTCTTAATCTGCATTCAAATTTCACTGATTTATTAATAATCATAATTATATAATAATTATAAAATATCATAATTATATATAATTAACATATAGACTAATTATATAGCTATATACAGTTTCACTGGTTTCTGTACGGATGTGTACACACTGTGCTGTGCATAAGTATTCACCCCCCCCCCCCCTTTAAAGGTGTGTTGAATTGATATTAGTTCTTATGAATCTACTGAAAATGGCCATATTTACAGTATGTCAGGGGAATAAAATTACATGTTGAGAGAGATTCTTTACATATAAGGCACTTTGTTCCTATGTAGGTACTTGTGTGTGTTCGAAAGAGATTTTCACAATAAAGTTAGTAAAATAGTAGAATAGTAAAATCTGTCATCTTGTAAATATGTGAAATTAAGAAAGAAAATTGTAATAGGAAAATATTTACTAATGATACGAGCACCACTGCTGCCGTTTCTTTCTCTCTACAGACCACACACCTTTCATTTAGGACGTGACCTTATGTACAACCACACACACACCTACACACACACACACACACACACACACATATTACATACACACTGTAGCTTTGTACTCTAAATAAAGTCACAGTTCAGCGCCACCCCAGACAAACTGCCCCCTTCCCGGTGTGTTAGCAGCATGACAGCAGGAAGTGTGTGTGTGTGTGTGTGTGTGTGTGTGTGTGTGTGTGTGTGTGTGTGTGTGTGTGTGTGTGTGTGTGTG
>JAQMYK010000018.1:4461644-4471854 GCA_030014345.1 Clarias buthupogon | reverse complement strand
GTGTGTGTGTGTGTGTGTGTGTGTGTGTGTGTGTGTGTGTGTGTGTGTGTGTGTGTGTGTGTGTGTGTGTGGGGAACGTAAATGCCGGGTTAGGCCCTACGTTGTATGTTTTTGTATTACCGGTGTGCACAGGACATGACTATTTTTCAGTCATTAGTGCTACATTAAACAGGAAGTCGACTCGGATGAGTTTGTTTACAGCCTCTAATTTCTACTTTCTTCCTCTTTGTAAAAGACACCAATTATTCACTTCTTCCTTCGACAAAAAGCCTCTATTTCTTCCCTAAACACGTTTTCTGATCCGATCCCTGCACCCTCAGCCAACACCCGTACCCACTCAGCCCCCACGGAGCGATGGGAAGGATGAGTTCCTCTCCACTCATAAGCACTGCATCTCTCCCACATCCAGCCAACACAGAGTGTGTGTATGTGTGTATGTGTGTATGTGTGTATGTGTGTATGTGTGTGTGTGTGTGTAAAGCTTAAACCTGGGGGATCCATCCCCACGTCTACACTGTTGTGGCTGTGGCACAGAAACCGATTTGGCCAGATGTGTTCCAGATGAGCCCCCTCCAGCCCTTACTCCACTTACTTCTGCCGCTGATCAAAGCGATCGGTGAGTGAAATCGATACGCGGACTACGTGCAGTTGACTTCGAACCCTCACCCGTACATCTGCGATATCACGAAACCCGAAATCCCAACATCTACGCGATCATAGGGTCATCATGAGATGAGCTCTCCCTCTCTCTCTCTCTCTCTCTCTCTCTCTCTCCCCCTCTCTCTCTCTTACTTAATCCATGTATTTATTCCCGTGATGATGGATGGATTAAATGCTTGAGTGAGATCTGAGCTGTTATAAGCATGGTTTTTCATCTCTTCTACATTGTCTGTAATTGTATGTGAAGCAGCCATTAGCGGAAGGCTACACTTTGCATTTATTTTAAGATTCATTTCTATTTATTTATTTATTTATTCAAAGCTTTGAAAATGTATATTTAATTCTATTCATTCTATTGATTTTTATGTATTGTGTTTTTTTACATTGTGTTTATTTTATTTATTGTTTAGTATTATTTATTTATTAATTTGCTTATTTACTTATTTATTAAACTTAAATAGAATGAAATATTCATTTCCAAATATTCAGTTAAACAAACAAATTAGTTAATAGTACTAAATAATTAATAAAATAAACTAATCAATAAACATCAATATGACAAATAGAATAAAATATTAAAAATATTTTTAAAAAATCGAATTATTAAGTAAAACAAACTAATAAATGAACAATACTAAACAATAAATAAAATGTAAAAATGTAAACACAAATGTAAAAAAAAATCTATATGATAAATAGAATAACACACTACTTAATTTAATGTATTTATTAATTAATTAATTTATTTATTTAAATATTTGGACATTTATATTTATCCTTTCCATTTATTTCCTAAATTCCAATTGGCTTCTGTTGCATTACATACACTTGCATGTGCACAATAATGTCACTTTCGGGGCATGTCATTTCTTAATTTTTAAAAATAAATATTACTTATATTTGATGATTGAATTGATCCATCACTGAGAATCGGTTAATTTCATTTATAAACATATATAACACAATATTACTATATTACTAAATTAACTAAATACAATACCATACAGAATAATTTATACCAAGAATTCAAAGACATGTTGTAGTTATATTATTATTATCTTTAAAAAAAAAAAAAAAACAGGGAACATATTTCAATAGACTTTCATTAGGTGACTAAAAGTAGTACATGGAAACGTTAACTCTCCAAAGTAAATGTTTTTGCTTTCCTTCTATTCTCTTTTCTTTTTTAATGGCTGCTCTTTGGATTGCAGACACCCCCCAACACACACACACATGCGCACATGCACACATTGCCCTCCCCAGACCTGCACACATACTGACAGATGGATGTACACTCCCGTGCCAGAGGTTCTGCCTTTGTTTTAAAACGTGTCCGTCACGTTAGCGGTGGAAACGAGACCCTTGGCAGCTTCCTGTACTGGAAGCGGCGTGTCCGAGGCGACGGGCTCCCGCTCGGCTAACCACAAGCCTGCGTGAGAAAGAGGGAGGGGGATTTGCATCAAAGACACACCAGTGTATATTCTCCTAACCTAAATAAATATCAGTGTTTCCCCTCCATGAGAGAGAGAGAGACACATACAAAGAGGAAGAGAGAGAGAGCGAGTCTATTGATCGGATCACATCTGGTTTTTCGTCGTAAGACCGGGGGTCATACCCCAGCTATTTAACCATATTAGCGCTACTTTTCTTTGTCTGGAGTTTGGTTTGGCACTTTTGACTAAAGACAAAAGTAAAAATTATTAGCTTTTAATAGATAAGGACATGGTTTGCGTTTCAGTCCCAGCACGGCCATTGACTGACCCTCGAGCCAAGGTCCTGAGGAAATGTAATTCAGTCCTGATTACAAATTACACGACTAAAGATGTAATCAGAAACAAAGTCTTTTAGGTTACTTAAACTGTAATCTAATCTGATTACTTTTGGACTACGGTTGCATTTGGTCCAACTACACTTTTGGTTTTTATACTTCTGTGTAGATTTTTTTTTTCTTTTTTTACTTTTATTAATACAAATAGCCAAAACTTGGTGGTTCTTTATATGCTTTATAAAATGTAAAAGAATTGGAGCAATAACAATGATGTACTCTGTGTTAAGGCCACTTGTCGAACACACGGAAATTAAAATAATGTCCCAGGCTCCTGAGCGACACAACAGAAACACAAGTTCTGAAGATCACGAGTTTGACACTAAAGCCATCTTTAGGTTCGATAGCAGGTTGGCTAAGATCTCTCAGAGAGGAGGGTATACTCGCACTCCCAAATCAGTCATACCAACAATAGCCAATCATGTGCATCAATGAAGTTATGTATATGGAATGTGGAAGGGGCGGATAGTGCTTAAACAGCAATATGAAAAGATGCATCAGCAGCTTCATGTGCATGGGGGAAAATTGGTGCACTACAAAAAAATGACAGCAAGTAAGATTACAACAAATCAATTGTAGTGTTATTAAGATAATGTCTAATCAAATGTTATTACAATTGCAAGTGGAAATTTCTTGTTCTGTTGAAGAAATACATTTCTAAAACTATGAAACAAGAAATTTTCGCTTGTAATTTTAGAAACTTTTGACGAGAGATACACTTTATTATCTTGTATTTTGTTTGTTGTAATCTCATTTTTCTTAAGAAGGTGTAGATAAATCTAACATTATTCAAGATATTACCTTTTCAAGGTATAATATATATTCAAGATTTTTTTTTTGCACTATTCTTGTCGCTGATAGTGAAGTGATGTAACAAGAGGGATGGAAACTGGTTACAACTAAATTGGGGAGAAATTAAATAAATCTCCTTTTCCTACATTTTATTTTTGTTTTTGGTTTATATATTCATGTGTTTGCTGTAAAATGTTATCATTTCTACCAAAACAGCAAAATTCCACACTGGCCAGACTTTCCACAGCCCTTCAGTTTAAGTCTAACAATTTAGAAGATTTTGCAATGTCGAAAAAGAACAGCGTATAACTATTGATATAAGGTGAGGGTTTCTGTATGGTCATGTTTATTGAACATTTTCGGAAGGAGTCTCCAGTGTAAACGCAACATAGCAGAGGTAACTTTTTCACAGAGCGTCCGAAGAAACAGTGATAAGCCTGCTAATGTTAAATATAACTACAAATGGATATAAATAAACTTTTTTTTATTTTAGAAATACCAAGAAACATCACTGGTACAGGACATTCTGTTATTGGGAAGTAATCAGGTCTAATGGTTACTCCACTTGATGTCAGGCTGCATCATTCCACCTTGTCGTGGATTATTTTCCTATAATTGCACGTCATGTGTTTTTTCTTTTTTTGTTTGTTTAGTTTTTTTCTTCCAGCTTTTGTTAAAACAAGTTAACTGTGCAGTTCAGAGTAAACCGAGTGGTTAAAACCACGGTGTTTGGAAGCTTGTTAGAGAAGGCAGGGAATCAAGCAGTAGTGTGTATGTGGAGTAATTTTGTATGTACTTTTGTAGGGACTAAGCTTAGCCATGGGTGATGAAGTGTTTAAAGGTTTCAGCATTTTGGATTTCTGTTCTAGCCACTCCAGCAGCTGTGGTGTTTATGGGGAAGTTGTTTTGAGAAGCGTTGGCACACCATGTGCCTCTCTACCAATCTCTCACGAATCACCAGCCAATATGGAATTTCTATTGGCATCCTTTCCAGCTTGCTTGCTTACCCTTAAAATATTTAACCAGTTTGCACATTTTTTCTATGAAGGAGAGACGAGGGAACGACAGGGACAAGAGCAGAGCTGAAGAATGCGAGTGATATATGGAGTGTGATCTCTGCGGTTTTTCTGGGGTTCTTGCTCCAATTTCCTCCAACACAATCCGCTCCAGTGTTCCGTCAGGCAAACTCGACCCTCAAGAGCCCGATGTCAAAGAAGCCCAATGTCAATTGATGCCACTGTTCTTTGTGAAAACAGGCCGTCAGGGAGGGGGGCATCACCCACCAGGTGATAAATGCTATAGGGAGTTTAGGGGGAGAGAAAGGAGGTGGAGGGTTCGATCACTCGCAGCCTGAAAAGAGCTTCTTTCATCGTTCCTCTCTTTCGCTGCCTCTCGCAGTGAGCAGGATGAATAGCGGGAGCAGGATGAAAGTTTAAACAGGGGGCTGTTTGCTCTCGGCGGGCGCTGGCGCTGTAATTCTTCAGGCTTCTTCAGAGCACAGGAGGCCGGTGATTAGCTCGCTCGGCGGTGTTTGTTATCCTTCATGTCACCACAGATTTAAACGCCTTTCACCTCCCGCTGGCCGCCTGGCTCGGCAAATTCGCGAACGAGGCAGCCCTTGTCTTTGCCTCGCCCTGGCCGGACCCCTGAAATCTCCACTGTGAAAACAAAACGATGTCAACTAGACAAGTACGGCTTGCAAGCACCTCAGCACTACATGTTCTCACCCACACTTTCCCCCTGGAAGTCGTGCACCGTTCCCATCGATCACTCGCTGTCGTCTTTTCTGATAACCACTTTTACAATCCCAGCCATCAGGTTCCCACAGTTCTGTACTTTGGCTACCTGCTTCCTGTTTCCTTCCTAGCCGGAGTTATTCCTATTGCCCCATATTGAAAATATTGAGTAGAGTACAACAGGGCTCTATTCAAGCCATGGCAAGACAGACCTCCGATCTGTATGCAAATGTACGGCTCACTTGAACACCGGTTTTGTTCTGGACTCAGAAGATACGAGGGTGTATGTCTGGTACTTTATCTCCCAGATTAGATTAGAGAGGAAGGAAGTACAGAACTCATGTAGTCAAGCCTGCCATGTAAATATTCTGCACCAATTGAATGTTTTATTACCAGCTTGTGATCTACAAGTAACTTACTGGTTAGCACTGTCACATCGCACGTCGACTCTCACCTCCAGGTTCTCCGGTTTACTCCGACAGTCCAAAGACAGGCAATGAGGGTTGCTTGGTGTTTCCCGCAGTGTACAATTTGGTGTATGAGTCTACGTGCAAGTGTCCTGCAATAGGTTGACACCCCATTCAGGATGTACCCCAACTTGTGCCCTGAGATCCCCGGGATATGGTCCAGAACCCCTGCAACCCTACTCAGAATACTTGGTATATATAATAAATGAAAGACAATCCGGTTTCCTGAATTTCTTCACAATGTCAAAAATAGTGGACACCTTTGTGGAACTTCCGGGGAACGTAGGGAATTCGACGTAGGGACGTGCGACTCTAAATCGTTTGATTTGTGTGTCATCCTTGATTTGTTACCGGTTCACATGAAGAAATAATGGAATAAGTGCGGAATAGACCAAATGTAGTTTTGAGCATATAAGGAATACTGTACCAGTTAAAAGGACTGGAAACATCTTTGCTTGTATACGCTACATGGTTTTCCAGTGTGTGTTATAGTGTGTGTGAGTGAGTGAGTGAGTTTGGACCTGAGCCCGGAAGCGTACACGGTCCATGGTTCCTGGTGAGGAGACGAGCCGCAAAAGCCCGGCAAATGCCAAACAAATTACGGCGCAATTAGGGATGAGTGGGACGAGCCGGCTCGCTGCAGATTAGGACGGAGCGTTTGGCCGCGACTGCGTGTCACCAGACTCCGCACGGAATGTAGACGTCCACAAGAAAGGGGATCGGAGATTTACAGCCGGAAACCCAGCGCAGCACAGAGGACTTTTTAATTACGCCTTCACTCGCTCGTGGACTTCTCTTTTGGTTAAGGGGTGGGTACATATGCATGCGTGCGTGTGTGTATGTGTGTGTATGTGTGTGTGTGTATGTGTGTGTATGTGTGTGTGTGTGTGTGTGCTCTGCAACAGTTTTGGTTTCCAAAACCACTAACATTCTCATGTTTTTCATATCACTTTTGTCCTTGCATTTCTTTCTCTCTGTCTCACTTTTCCTTCTGTCTTTCCATCTGTCTTTCTCTCTATCTGTTATCTGTCTCTCTTCCCTTCTTGCACCCTCCTTTTCTCCAAATTTGGCTGTGGGTTTGCATCTTTCTCTCTATCTGTCTCTCTTTTTATTTTTCAGCTTGTCTGTGTGTGTGTGTGTGTGTGTGTGTGTGTGTGTGTGTGTGTGTGTGTGTGTGTGTGTGTGTGTGTGACTAAGACTTGTTGCTTGTCAGTCTCTGTCTCTCTCTTTCTTCCAGTCATTCTCACTTTGTGTCTCATTGTCTCTCACTCTGTTTCTTTGTGTCTGTCTTCTCTGTCTGACAGTTAGTCTCTCTCTCTGTCATACTCCGTCCTTCTTCTGTCTGTCTGTTTCCCTCAGTTTGCCTCTCCCTTTCAGCCTTTCTGTCTGTCTCTCTGTCTGTCCCTCTCTTTGTCTGTTTCTCCCTCTGAGTCTCTCCGTGACTCTTTGCCTCTCTGTCTGTCGCTCTTTCTCTTCCTGTCATTCTCACTTTGTCTTCCCATCTTCTTCTCTCTCTCTGTCTCCATCTCCTTGTCAGTAAGACCAGTAGTCTTTTCTGTTTCTCTCTTGGTCAGTCTTCCTCTCTGTATGTCCTTCTGTCAATTTTTTCTGTCTGTCTCACTAAGAATGTGTGCCTGTCAGTCACTGTCTCAGTCATAGACTTTCTTTATTTCTCTTTTCCTCTCTTTCACTCTCTCTTTCTCAATCTTTCTCTCTCTGTCTTCTCTCTCTCTCTATATCTCTCTCTCTCTCTCTGTATGCCTCTCTATCACTGTCTGCTGTCAGTTTTTGTCTCAGTCATAGTCTGTCTTTCTTTCTGTCCTCTCTCTCAACCTTTCCGTCTCTTTTGTGTTCCATGGACACTCACTGACATATCTCTCAGATCACTGTTACCATTAAAGCTGTGACACACACACACACACACACACACAAACACACGCAAATACACACATATACACACAGCCAGTAAACAATTCCAGATCTTATCGACCTGTAATGCAGACTACATGTGCTGATGTAATCAGCCAACCCCACCATCTCCACCCACCCCAACACACACACACACACACACACACACACACACACACAGATCCTGAAACAACAGCCATACGTAGGTGTGGTGGGAAACCAGATAAGTTCTGGACAATCATTGTCATTTGATTCTGTTGTTATGTAGGTGTGTGCAACATTTTCTTATTGTAACTGTCAAAAGTATTGGCACCCATCAGCCCTTTTCATGTGTTCTCTAAACCAGTCCTTGTGTGTGTGTATAGCTTTAATCAGACATCTTGTAAAAACAGTTGTCACACTATAAGGCTAGTTACGTAAACAGTTTCCTGCTCACTAGCAACCCAGACAAAGGGAAAACACACAGCGTGAAAATTGTAGTGGGTGTGGCAGGAGCATGTGTGGGTGAGTGTGTGTGTGTGTGAGAGAGAGAGAGAGTGAAAGGAGTGCACTGTCATTCATTCATTCCAGCGGAATGATAGTTGTTATATAATTAGAAGACCTTTTGATGCTTTGTGGATTTAACACGCGTGTTATTTGACAGTCGCGTTGAAGCGACACACTCACACAAGCCTTTGTGCTAGTCTTCCTGTTTATCCATTTAAACGCTCTCTAGAGGGTATATTTCAAGCCCCCAGGGGAACTTCTTGCTCCGAAGTTGCAAAGCATGTTTAGATTGTGCAGGGGCATGGTGTATCTCAGGCACTCCTAGCTGTCACCGTCAGAAAGAAATATGCTAGCATGAGTCGAATCTAACGCCTCTAAGCGATAGTAAGCGACTTCTTGGTTAATAACTGTTGAGAGTGCATGCTTTCACTCAGTGACTCATGAGACATTCCGACGGTGCAATCCTGGGCCGAGCCCAAAACGATGCCCTTACTTCAGCCCGAGGTTTGATCCGCTTAGTATTAGCGCAGATGAAAGATAACAGAGCAGCGGAGGGAGGGAGGGAGGGCCACGTGTGACCCCGTAGACCCCTGATCCCTATAGCTAGGGATTCTTGCCATCATTTTGAGGTATTAGGACGGCACAGAGATGCACAAAGCAGCCTCTGTTCTTTTTTTAACCACAGTTACACAGACTCACACACAGGCAGGTTTTGACCTTAGTGCGTGTTTAATGTCCTGCGACATGTCGTTTTCGTTAAAATCTCACACGCTTATTTTTGGTGCGTTTGAATTGATTTACATGGAACGCGATTAAATCAAGGTGCGCTGCTCCAGGAAAATAATCGACAACATGGTTTCGTGATTTAGCCCAACATGAATTAGCCAAATTTAATTAGTGCTTTATTCCTTTTATCCCACATCAACATGCCAACACTGAACATTTGAGTTTATTTAAGGACGACTTTTTGCTCATTTAATGTTCATGTTGAGGCAGTGGTGGTGGCTCAGGCGGTTGAGGCTCTTGCTTGCTGATCAGAGGTTCAGGGATTCAGGCCCCACCAACCCCTAAGGTTGCCATTATTGGGCCCTTGGGGAAGGTCCTTAACTCTATACCTATATAATAATTTTGTTGCCCGTCCAGAAGCCTGGATGAGAAAGAAGGAAGGGTGGTGCAGTGGTAATGAGATCGCCTTACAGTATCATCCGGAGATCGCACGTTCGAATCCCGGGCGATGCTGTAGCCTCCAGGAACATCACATATCTCGGGAGAAACACATGCTAGCTAAGCCTACCAACCAGAGAGGGCGAAGGCTATCACAAGACACATGATGGCCTTCGCCCTCCCTGGTTGGTACTTGTAGCCTAAATGGGGGAGTGCCCTAATGGCATGTAGGGCACTTCCCCATTTAGCTATGACTAAATTAGAAAGAAAATTTAAAAAATCTAGAGAAAAATTTGATCAAATGGAAAAAAAAGAAAGGAGGAGGGTTAGGTGGCAGGCTAGCAACCTGTTCCCCGTGAAAACCACCAGGAAAACTTTACAGTTGTTACAGTTACAGCAGTTACTACACACTGACACTGGCGTCTGTCTTTGAGATGTTGCTATAAAAATGTATTATGACGAGCGCACTAATACTATCATAACCCTGGGATTTGCCGTGCAGTCAGCGCTACTGTCAGAGCTGCTGTTGTGGAAAATTCATCAACAATTTCTGACAGACAATTGATCACCACCGTGGTATAAAGCAAACTCTCTGTACAGCGTTTTTTTTTTTTTTTTTTCCTCAGAAGGCGTTTACAGGCTTGGAGCGGTAGGGGGAAAAGCTCAGCTGTGCGTGATTCGATCTTCTCACCGTCCCATTATTCACCGCACCGATCTGTCATTAGCTAATATTCAGTTTGATGGAAACACATGAGCTCGAGCATGTGCTCAGACGCTCATGTTACCTCAAATTAGATTATAGCAGAGGAAAATTTGCTTGTATATGAAGCCATGACTAACTGCATCCAGCGGGGAACGTGTGCGTCTGCATAATGAACCTACAGTGATGATGGTATTTATTTCTTTAAACCGTAACGCATTAGGAAAGAATTCCTTATTAAAATTCAAAGTGACTCATCTGAATACTCCCTTTTTGTGACGCATAGTGAATCGAATAGTCCATTTTTGCCAGATTTGTCTTTTAATTGTCACAACCAGAATTCCCAGGTGATCCATTATACAGGGTGGGCCATTTATAAGGATACACCTTAATAAAATGGTTGGTGATATTAACTTCCTGTTTGTGGCACATTAGTATATGTGAGGGGGAAAACTTTTCAAGATGGGTGGTG
>JAQMYK010000018.1:4449020-4460064 GCA_030014345.1 Clarias buthupogon | reverse complement strand
ACAAACAGGAAGTTAATATCACCAACCATTCCCATTTTATTAAGGTGTATCCATATAAATGGCCCACCCTGTATATTTTCTGAGTGAAGCAGCAGTGTCTCTCAGTTATTTACGGTCGAATTGTTCCGATAGTATGTGTGTTAAACATTTGGACTGCTTTCTCAATGAGCGACAATTCCAAGCTGGTTTTGTGAAAATAATTAAGCTCAGGTGTGAATCCTGAAGTTGCCATGAATGCACCTCTGTCTTCACTTCTTCATCAGAAGTGAATCTTCATCCTTGGATGCCTGCTTTCAGGAGACCAAACAGGTGAAAGTCCGATGGAGCTAGATCAGGACTATAGGGAGGATGCTTTAACACCTCAAAACGTCAAAAAGTGTCGACAGCACTTTTCAGAAGTTTGCGGATGTTTGTCATCAGCCATAGGCGTGGACGGGCATCCGGCTCCTTGTTGATGGCTGACACTTGTGCGACCTTCCTTAAACTTCTCTATCACTTCTTCAATAAATCAAGTCACCAGGTACACCCTCAGACCACAAAAAAAAAAAAAAATACTGCACACTGCTCTTCTTTTGTGATAAGACAGGGCAACTAACTGACGTTTTAATATAAACTGAAGTACGGATTATTTTTGACTCTCCCTCGTGTTTTAAAGTTATAGTTTGTTAAGCTTGTTTTGTTGATTTTAGACACACTGTAAGGCTAATGTTGCTAACTGTAGCTTAATCTCTTTTAGCAGAAACAGATCTATGGTGTTTGGATATAAGTGTTGTTTCGACATTAATATTCTCAATTTCTTCTGTTTGGGGATATAAAATATAAAACGTCAGCGTCCTCTCTGGTCCCTCTGTTTCTTAAGAGGTAAAGACGAGTAGGTTAGCAACTATCCGCTAACGACTAACTTAGCCTTGTTTAATTCTTAGTTGTACTTTAACTTTTATTTCACTGAACATTGGGGATGTCATCTTGAATTAAAAACGTTTGAATATACACACAATACATAAAACAAAAAACGTTTTTTGGGTTTTAGATTAAAAAGTGTGGTTTTGTCTCAGCCGTTTCAAGTTTCAGCATTTCGTTTCAGTTTCTGATTGACTAGAAAAATGCACTTCAACAAAGGGACAGCATTTTTGAAACCTAATAACCCTATCTCACCTATGCGGTTTGACTCACGGTGAGATGCGGAGTTACAGTAGGCACCATGAGTCGCCGTGATTGCCCGCCGTCGTTCCGCTGGCGTTCCGCGAAGTTCTGTAAGGACCGCAAGCTTCCGCGAGGACCGACAATTTTTAATTAAACGTTAAATTTTTCGCTCTGAAAGATGGAAACGTACTCACAGCGCCAAAACCTCGCGGTGAATCATGATGAACCGTACTTATGGCCACCGCGCAAAACCGCGTTGGTGAGACAGGGGTATAAGTGTAGACAAATGCAAAAATTCAACATCAAAAAGTCGATTAAGTTAGGTCCGAATTGACAAGCTGTAGTATTACTACGTACTGGCTCCAGGCCTACAGCTAATCAAATTTAAGCTCAGTCCTGAGGTAAATTACTTCTAATATATGGAGATACACGGATGCCAAGTGACAGTTATGCAAACGTAGACGGGTTTTGGGATTGTTGGGGGAAAAAAAAGTTAGAGACATCAAATGCGGATTTACTAGAATAGCAGACAGATGGTATGCTCAAACCACAGTGTATTTTGTCTAGAAAATCTCCAAGCCATAAAAGCAACCCTATCGAATAAAAAAAAAAAAAAACAGACTTTATGCAAAAAATGTACTGTGCGGACATTTATAGCATCTCTAGCATCATTGCTCATGACATAAAAAGAATTTTTTAAAAACCCACAAAGTTATCGTTTATGCTGAAATTGACATGAGGTCTTTGGAAAATCTTCAGCAGAAAACCTAAAGAATTCCTGAGAAGAAAATTCTTCGAAAACAGTTTTAAGAAGTCAGAGACCCTTACGCCGTTGGAATATACCAAAAATGTCATGTTGGCTTGTTATTATAATCATAATTTTCCTCTTTTTTTTTCTTTCTAATGTACTAGTAACTGTAGACCTTCACCCTCCAGAGCAATTGAGGAAATGTTTAAAGCTTCACACAGCCACGACTCTGACACCATTCAGGGAGTTAAAATAACACGAGGACACAGCCAGTCCACACGCTGGCCCATTTACAAAGCTAATTAAGAGAGCACAAGATGGATGTCTTCCAATTTGTTTTATTTTTTTCAATAAAGCTAATGTATCGAGAAGCTCGGAGCCAAAACGCTACCCCTCCGCCTCGGGGGTTTTGGCCATTTGTTAACAATTAGTCACAAATAATTTTGGTCGTTCTGAATAAGTGGGATTCCACAGACATGAAGAAAAGCACTGTTTGAAGGGGAAAACGGGGGAAATGTGTCTGCGGTGGATTTCTCAAAGATGGTTATGTGTGGTCAGCAATTTCACCTGGGCACACACATATAAACACAATATCGGATCTGTATTCTTGCGTTTAACATTAATAGAAAGTGGCATGGAGTAATAAGCTGGTCATTGAGCAAACTTGGAAGAATCTGCACGAACCTTAGGGGTCTGTGGATGTAACCGTGCATGAATACGTCCTGTGCATGAATACATTGTTAGGATTGAGCAGATGTTGTGTTTCAAGCAGATACAAATACACAAAGGAATATGAGGCGGATTATGATATGGAGAGTTCACATTAATGGAACGCATTTACAGCACTCATTCATTCATTCATTCATTCATTCTTAGTTCCTGCCTGGTCCGGATTGCAATATTTAGTTAGTAAAGTAGTTTGTTCATATTTTCAGGGAATAGAGTTTACTCCAATAAATTCATTAGAAAATATCACAGGAAGGTGCAAACAAAAACATATCCTAAACACATCCCAGACCTTGACTCCACTAAAGTCCTTTGGGATGAATTAAACCCCCAGCTGTACTTTTGCAATGTCGCAAATGCTTTTATCGCTCAATGGGCAAAAATCCAGACAGATATCCTCTAAAAATCTAGTAGAAAACCTCTCCAGAATATTGGAGCTTAAGACCAAAAGGGAATAAATTTGCAATGGATTTTCAAAAACCCTGTGTGATTAATCGGGTGTCCAAATACTTTTGGCCACACCGTGTGTATTTGGAACACTAAATAGACACGGTACTTCAGATTGTTTTTTTCTCCCTCTACACTTTCTGTCTGTGTGTCATGCGCAATCAGTAACGTCAGTGTTATAGATTATTATTAAGATCTCGGTACCAAGATGAACCTTTGAACCAGACATTCCTGCCTTTTCACAGCCGCGTGATCTGCTGTAGAATCTCCAATCTCATCTCCTTAGTACTCGCCACTACCCTCCCACCCACATCAGAACACACAGTGTGCCTGTCATGAGGGGGCCACGGTAGTCCAGTCTCTCTGTCTTAGCCTTTTTCATGTCTACAAGGGGATTTGATCAAACCGGGATGGTATAATAAGCGTGCGCATACATCCAAGGAAGCACCTCATCTCTGCATTGGCTTATCTAAAATGACTCCAAAGCTCCCTTCTGGCTAAACCTTATGTCGACACAGTCCTCGTCATCGAACTGACTCCTTACTTCTTAACCGCATTGCTGTGGAATACCGCGTAAACGTTGTGAAGATGTTCTTTAATAAGCAGATCTAGCAATTTTGCCTGGGCTAAAGAACCCCTTTTTCGGTAGGCAGTAAACTTGAATTATGGCACACTTTAAATTGCAGTTAAGCCATCTCAGGTGCTAGAGGTTCATGTCGGTCATAAATCGTGTCAGCTCTGCAAAGACCTTATGCTAGCACCGAAAATGGACCTCTCTATCAAGGGTCCTGACTTCCCCTGATCGTGCAAACTTTCCCAAGGAGAGAAAACATAAAGAAAGAAATGGATTTCGTCCACCGATTTTTCTCCTGACATAATGTCTCTTTTGTTTCTATTCTACATTAAACTATTTCCTGCCCTTTTTTTTCTCTTCCCTCTTGCTCGTTTAAGAAGTCCACATGGTTTATAAAGTGTCTTTGGCAAAGGTTGACCGGCAAGCTGCCGCTACATTCATGACCAAAAACAGAAATCGTCTGTCTGGCCAAGAATAAGAGTTTTTTTTTTCTCCCTTCCCTATTTAGTCAAGTGATGATATCTGGTGCTTTATGACATGCCTGTCATAGCTATTGAAGTTAACATTAGATTGTAAAGGCCGATCTGACCCTGTGGGAAACAAGCAGAATCAAAACAGCGCCTTTGAAAACAAGCAGGGGGAAAAAAAAACTTTCTGCACAAGGTGGCTTAAGATAGATGAAGCTACTTGACTCTCGGGCATCTTCGAAATTGTTGGGTGTCTGTTGCTTTATTTGCACAATGCCTATAGGGTTTTTATGGTGTAAGACCCAAAGATAAATAAGTCTAGACGCTCGAAATTCTTTATGACAACAGAGGGTACTGTGTGGACTCAAAAGCATTGGTTTTGTGAGATTTTCATTATGCTTCACTCCCTTAGAAGAAAGAACACATCATATTTTTCAGTGGAGCAGGTGTTCTTGACAAAACCATCCAACATCCCAGGGGTGATACAGATAGCACCGGAGAGAGAGAGAGAGAGAGAGAGAGAGAGAACGAGAGGGAGGATAGAACCGCCAGCAGATTTATGATTTTGTAAAGCTGCAATGAGGGAGGAGGCTGCCTCGGGTCTGAAATAACGCCTGCAGTGATAAAATCCAGCCTGACCCTGTGAGGCAACCATCGCCTACAGTGTCCAGCCACAAGCACAAATAAAAAACAGAAAGGGTTGCATGCAGAATTCATTTTTGGAAATGATTTTATTTTGTGTCTGCTCACAGCACCTGTTTGAGGTTTGAGTTGAGCTGAACTATGCGAACAAGGGGGCAAAAAAAAAAGAAAAAAAGTCCCATTTCTGTAAACCCAGACATGCATATTTTTGTGTGCTGCTGGTTGGATTTCTGTGAAATCAGTGGCTCAGTGGTTACGAGAAGTCGCATTGCCAGTGCGAAGCAGCAAAGTGGTAAAAACCCATTTGGATTCCCTGCAGCGATTTTTCAAACATGCTGCCGCAACAAAGGAAGGCTGTGGCTTTCCAGAGACAGAACCCGTCGGCTTAGCGCCGTAGAAATCTAGCGTGTGTGGTTCTTTTGTGCGTTGTATGTTTTTTTGTGTGGTTTCTTTGTGCGCATATTCCTCTGCAAGGCAGGCGTATTAAATATGTGCGAGTGTGTATGTGTGTTCCTGCAAACATTCAACTTTAACAGTGCTTTTAAGCGTACCTCACAATGTGTGTGTGTGTGTGCGCGTGTGTGTCAGCCTGCATGATTACACACTCAGGATTCGGTGCGTATGCGTGTGTCCACGGGTCCTACCATTTGAATCAACCCGTCTTAGATGTGGTCGAGCTCTATGTGGGTAGAATGCAGACTTCGCAAACCCCCGAGACAGTAGACCAGAGTTGTGCGAGTGTGTGAAGGGGAAACGTCACGTACCAGGGCGTCGACAAGAAAAGAGAAAATATCTCCGCTGACCACGGGAACGATCACGCTCGCACCACACCCTCGAGCGCCGACCGAGAGCGGCCAGAGCAAACACAGATTGCGCAAGGTCCTTCCTCCTGGTGCACCTCCATTGTTTGCGTCCTGCAGGTGCGCGTTCCTGCGTGCTCAGAGCTCTATTCGAGTTAATTACCCAGCGGGAGAAGCTTTTACCAGAATACACAGACGGATCAGCAAGATTGGGTTCCTCAACCCCCACGCCTGCATTCCAGGAGCAGGAATAGTATTAAGAAACCAAATCAGCACAACAAGCAAACCGCCGTAACCATCCTCTTTCTCCCTCTGTCTGTCTCCGTCCATACATCCTTTTCTTATCCACCCCCCCGGCAGACTTGCCTCCCATCCCAAAAGCATGCAAACCGCAACCCGTCTGGCTTTGGCACATGCCATTGTGAATCGCTATGCTTTGTTTAAAACAAAAAAATTCCCAGTTAGTCACCGTCAACAAGCTCATCCCTCTGATTTACGGCGAATAAAATATGAAGGGAATTTTTCCCAAAGTAATCCACGATAGGAGATCCACTTCATCATCCTTTGCTTATTCTACTCCCGGAACTTTCCTGCGCTGTTTACCGTCAGGGTTACGACTTATGACAGAGGTCGTAAGTACAGAGAACAGTAGGGTATCATTGTGAAAATCCCAAACTCTTAAACTTAAAGCCACTCTCTGCGATTTTTCCGTTTGTCTCAGTCTGACTGCGCATAAACATTTCCCGTTCTGGACAATTCACTGCAGATGCAGCCAGACCTCATCCCGGTGCAAGGTTTCTTCCCTCTCCATGAGCTAACATTTGACAATCTATCATCTCCTTGTTTACAAGCAGTCATGACGTATGCAATTATGTCTTCCAAACAGGTTTCATCAGGATCCATCAAGTGGTATTGATCTAAAATCAGAGAGTGCGCTTATTGAAAAGGTTATGCTATGAAAACCCTGGAGATCCGTCAAAATTCCAGGCTGAATAATAATTAGATTCTCTTTTTTTCATACTTCGCTCTGTTATGGTTGAGCAAGAACATGTCCAATAGTTACTGATTGTAAAACTTCAGCTTGGGCTTCCTTTCCAGAAAACCTATTATGTTTTTTATTCTTTTTATTGTTTCTTTTTTTTTGGACCCAGTTTACTTTGCTAATTTATTTATATCCAATTTCCACCCATCCGATAAGTGTATATATGATGCGGACAGTTGACTGATGTTGCTTTGCCTGGAGGGGAAAAGATCGAAATCTCTCTTTCCCAATTTGACAGCAAAGCCGTTTTATTGTGGGATTCAAATTCGCTCTATCAAGTGTTAATGGTTTGGTACAGTCATGTGTAAAAAATATTTTTAATTTTTTTATTTTATTTGTGTAAAAACATAATGAAAATTATCTGATCATTGCGGGTCACATTATTAGGCAAATACACCTTGGATAAACAACGACATGTAACTTCTTTTCACCGTGCCATTATTTATTTAACAACAAGATGAAGCCAAAAAGAGACAAAAACTTGCAGATAATACAGTGGTAAGTACCTCCTTAATGTTTCCACAGGATTTAAGATGGTAAGTTTCAGCCAGGTGCTGCTAATCATCAGCCATCGATTAATTGATCGTCAGCCGGTATGCAGAGCTCTATAAGAGCTGAAGTTTTGGCAGATTGCTGGTCTGGAGCATTCTTGTGTGTGTTAATTCAAGTGTGCCTAGAGCAATGGTCTCAGAGAAGCAATTGTTGCTGCACTACAATCTGGAAAGGGTTATAAAACCATTTCCAAGCAATTTGGAGTTCATTGTTTTACAACGAGAAAGATCCGATCTTCCCAGGAGTGGACAGGAGTCCCAGCACTTTCACCCCAAAGTCACATGGTACAATGCTCAGATACAAATACAAAAAAAAAAAAAAAAAACCAAGAGTTACATCTCCGACCTTACAAGCCTCATTGAGCATGTTAAACGTTAATGTCTATGACAGCACAATTAGAACTAACTTTTACACATGACTGTACGTGTTCTCATGAACATTGACCTTTTGGGAAAGGTGCGTCTGTGTCTCCCAGTCCAGGAATTTAAACTCAAAATCTTCCGATCACTTACTCAAAACTTTAACCACTGAGCTACCACTGCCCCAAATTCTAGGCTGAAGAATCAGATTCAGGAGTCCTGAGTCCATCTGGAGTTTTTGGTGATTTTGCATTCAGGTTCTCAGGTTTACTTTAATGAAAGGTGGATTTAATAACTGCTTATAGGTGTGAATGAGACACAGTAACAATGAGGCACCGTCAACCCGTCTAGGGTGTATTCTCGAATCACACCCATTATTCCCGAGATCCACCATGATCCATGACCTAAAAAGCCAGAATGAAATAAGAGCTTACTAACTGAATATGGAAGTACAGCTACTGTATGCTAAAACAAGTCCTGCCATTTGACCATCTCACCATGAACAACAACAAAAAAAAGCACACGGTGGGAAAATATAAACTTGTATTGAACATATGACATGAATCACAAAACATGAAGCGTGTTAGGTTTAATACCCAAATGTAGGTAAAAAGGCAGGGTGTTTGCACAACTGAAAGCGTTTCTAAGTTGCAAATTGGACCTTTTTTTAAAATCAAAATTAATTAGTTAATCCAAAATAAATGTGGAAGATAACACATTTTTTAATCCTTAGCACAGCAGTAAGAAGTGTGGCAGTCTGAGAAAAACTGACAAGTGTAGCTACAGACGTAGCTGTATAAACAACTAAAAAAAGCAACTATAACCTGAATTTAAAATAAAAAACAATTTGACTTTTATTAAAATGTTTAAGTGAATGTTTGTAGTTAAATTGTGTCAAAGTGGAACTTTAGTATTTTGTTGTCAAATTCTCTTTTGGAAGTGTCTTTTGAAAAATTTTAATTTCAAAGTCCAAAGTGGACTGTGCATAGTATCAATCAAAGTAATTGTGAATTATTATTAGTAGTAGTAGTAGTAGTAATTAAACATTTTAAGTTAACTTGGACATCAATTTTTTTTAAATATAATTCAACTACAAGATTTAAGTGTCAGTTACAAGTTCAGATCAAAGCATGAAACTCTGATTTGTACTTTTTAAACTCAGATTATAGCGGCACATTTCTCAATCCATATTCCCCTGCTACAAAATCCATAAACACTACATAATCCATAATCTCCTGCTACACTAATGCACTTATCCCAGTGTTTCACGAGTACTTGGATACCATGAAGGTGGAAAGTTTTCTTCTGGACGCCAGAGCCATGATCAAACTGCCTGCTTCACGTCTGAAACCCTGGCCTTCCAGGAACTACTTTAATGACCCAAACATGTGGAAGTGGCTCGTAGTGGAGTGAGGTCAGGACTGCATGGGGGGGATGTGGCAATAACTCCTAGCCGAGTTCCTGTAATGTGGTGATTTTCAAGGATCAGGCGTTTAATGCACTGAATGTTCACGATAATGACTGCAGTGAGCTCCGAGCCTCCTCAGCCGGGATCGTCATTCACGGACGTACGGGCTTCTTTAATAAAATAGTTACACCATTCAAACGTATTCTCTGGTAAAGAGTCTCATCAATGTCTTCTGTAAATGTCAATCACTTCTACTCCTCCATTCACCAGAAATTTCATCTCAAGCCTCGGCTTGATACATGTAAAAAGAAACGACTATCTCAGGTTAAAAAAGTCTTTATGTTGTGTGTTTTCATAACTGTATATAGTAGAAATGTAAAACTTTCACCACATGATGGGTTTCCTGGGCCGTCACACATTTATGAAAGAGGAGGGACGAGACATGTGTCTTGTGCATCTATTAAGTCTCCTGACTTTCAGGAACATCTTCTCTTTAACTCTTTCTTTACAGAAATACTGCGAATCGAATCTCTCAGAACACACACTCACACTTTCACACACTGCCTGGACAGTTCCCATGGCTTTCTACTTTTAGCATGGAGGCAGCGACAGCGACAAACACGTCGGCCAGCAGAGCCACGGTATTTATAAAACAGTGGGAAGAGCGCAGAAGCCTCCCGCATCGAGCAGTCCGGAGGGCCATGCAGGCGCTCTGTGTGTCCGTGTGCATGTGTTTTGACTGGAATCTCACACACCCACCCGAGCGTAAAATCGACTCTTTGAAACGCCAGTACGTGCCTTGTCCTCGGGCGGCGTTATCAAACTGTTTACCGCTGTCCTTCTTTCTGTGTGTGCTCGTGCTGGTGCCTGATGAGATAGCGCCGTATTGCTGTAGAGGAAACACACACACACAAACACATACTCGTTTCTCAGTAAAGTCACTTTGAAGCTCGTGAGCGCTCAGAACATGTGAGGGGACACAGAAGATGTTCCACCAGGAGATACACGCCAACTGGAGGGGGTGTTTAGTCTGGTGTGTGTGTGTGTGTGTGTGTGTGTTGTATTGTTTGGGATGTGTGTTAATGTACTGAGCTACAGACTTCTTCACATTATTATTTACCTGCCTGCATAATGTCAGAATGGATGCCTGTTCAGGTACTACACTGATTTTTATATTGATATTCCTAACCATGAGAAATCAGCAGCTGTTTTTTAAAAAGCTTATCATCACTTTTTTTTTTTAAGTGACCCTCATGTAGCTTGATGGAGAAAGAGGGAAACGGAAAAAAAAAAATATACGAAAAAAAACGGAAAATATATAAATATATATATATCTGTTTCAGACGAATTATAGCCTTGATTCTGTGTAACTGTTTAACAGTTTTAAAAGATATTGCACAATCCTTGCAACTTCATAATTTAGTCAGATTTGCAAAGATGATCATTTCTATTTATTTTTATTATGCCTTTAATATTAGGCTCACCAGAGCCTGGCTATGTTTAGACATTAAAGTAGAGTAATGACAGAACCTCAAAATTAGTCATCGTAAACTAGCACAGTTGATAAGTTTATTACTTTTTTTTTTCTTTTTTTTTTTTTAAATACAAAGTCATGACCTCTTACTTCTCGCAGCTTCCTCGTCACATGCTCTCTTAAACTTCAACACAGTAGCTCTGACTGAGGATTAGACCTGCCACTACCTGACAGCTCAGGATTAACCTGTGACATAGTGCCGTCTCCATTTCCACACACACACACGCACACACACACACACATACACACACACGCACACACACAAAATGTTCAAATTCTCATTCTTTCAGTTCACTCCAGTCAGTGGCCTGAGCAACACAGCAACTCAGATCAGAGCAATTGCAGTCTAAAAATTTTATATTTAGCAGAGACGAGGGGGTAAAATCAGTTACATATCGCGATACATTCATGTGGCAATAAATGTAAAATTAATTTGAAATAGTAAAATGTTGCTGTGAAATCATAAGATTTGTATATAATGAAATCGTATAATCATGACTACAGACTACTTAATGTAAAGTTTCTGTTATAGGCTAAATATCTTAAAGTTAATTAAAACAGCCAAATGTTGAAAATGTGTCTACTTTTGAAGCAACCAATTT
>JAQMYK010000018.1:4426282-4448517 GCA_030014345.1 Clarias buthupogon | reverse complement strand
AATATTTCTTCTTTCCGCCATTTTGTCCTCTGCTATAGAAACTCTTAAGCCTCTTAAAAGTCCTCCTCTCTACTCTTGACAATTTTAACCTCAGGAGCTGTTTTTAGGTCTACGATGTTTCGTGAATAATTTTTATCTTAACTAAGATTTAATCCTAAATTTAAGGGAAAATTCTAAGAAAATGACATAATTCTAAGAATTTTCTTAGAATATCATCACTAGGACCAACTTTTAGGCTTAAGAAGCTTTGTGAATACGGGCTCTAATGTTTATAAAATCTTGATACTTGCAGAATCGCAATGCAACTCGAATCGCACCTGAGTATCGTGATAATATTGTATCGGGACGTCCCTGGTGATTCCTTAATGTTTAGTGATCAATTGAATGTTTTGTTGTGGATTCATGGATATCTAACATGGTGCAGGAGGTGAAACCATGGCAACCAGCAGCAAGCTTAAAATAGGACACACCCACATGAACTATATAAAATTAAAATTACATAAAATTGCTGCCGGCTTAAGCACATTATACAATCATTTGAAATGTTTGTCTTAGGTTGTCTAAAATCAATTATATTTGTTTGATTTATTTCCTTAGTATCATTTTCATACTGTATAATAGCTCACTTGTGTTATATGTTAAAAAAAAAAGTGTTCTTTCGTGATATTTATTTAATTAGCTGTCGATTTAACATAAAACAAAGTAAGAATTAAAAAAAGAAGAAGAAGAAGAAATAGCTATTACTAAGAATAAGGTAAAAAGAAATTATGTGTAAGTTTGGAATTTGGTCTAGATTTTTCTTTTCACTGATTCAGAAGTTACACATTGCATAAAAGATCTGTTTATATACGAGAGAGAATGTATGTTAGTCAGCACACAAACACGCACACTTGTGCATGCTCAGATTTTTTTTTTAAAGCTTAGGGATTTTGGATTTGGAAGAGTTCCCGAAGGTCGTCGTGGCAGCCCGTAAACACAAATCCGCTCCAACTTTCCAGGCTATTGCTCAGCTCACAGCTTTTTTGCTTTGAATCGCTACAGTTTCATAGCAAAGAACTCATTGTGTTATCAACACACTCTGCTAAGATATGGCTTATAAAAAGTGCTAAGGTGGAATATATGGGGAAGCTGCATAAAAACACGGAAGAGGCGACGATTTGTTACGGTAAGGCCGCGGATGAGGGCAATTACTTATGGATAGCTTTACGATGCGCTACAAGGAACATTTTTGATTGATTGCTATGTTGAGAGGTACGATAACAGAAACAAATGACCGTCACAGTCCTGGTGCTTATTAACTCTTGCCATCACATGACCTGGTCCCTGGGCTATTGGTGTTGAAATTCACTATTATTTTGGCTTTTTGCATTGCTTTGTAATTCTGTTTTCAAAGTCGCTGATTACTTCCTGTTTGCCGTAGGTCTCCATGGGTGTCTGTAGCCTCTTGGCTGGACACAAATGACCACAGATAGACCTGTAGAAAAATACAGATGGCCTACGAGTTATGAAACATAACTCGTTTTTTGAGCATGCTCAAAACTATCATAGATCAAGCTGGCGAGAAAGCCACGGACTTGCTGTGCACAAGCAACCTACGATTTGTGAATTTCGTAGCAGTGTGTAGCAAAAATCATTGTGAGAACTGGGCACAAGTGAGAACTGGGCACAATGACTCCGTGTACTATAGTGTTTCCCTTTACTGCTCAAATGCCCCTTTTGATTCCCGATTTCAAATACAGTAATACATTATTCTTACCAAAGTTACATACTGCAGCTTTAATTAGCTGTAAAAGATCTTAAGATCTGGCTGGTTGGTGCCCGGGTCTGGCTCTTGCTCTGCTCCCGAAGCCGCCTCTGCTTATATATAGACTCCAACTTTATTAGTGCTTTTCCGCCTCACATCACACGTGCCGCTTAGTTGTGCTGCCCGTGCGGCTTCTCTTTTACGACTCTCTCTATAGTTTGCCATGTATGTATTTCTTCTTATCTCGCCCTCTTGTTTTGGTTTGGCGGCCGCACGGGAACTCGTCTGCGTGTCGAGGTTTCCGTCATATGGCAGCACTTAGACGTTCTCCGGGTCTGAACGTGAGCTTAACGTTTATATTACGGGAGCTGGAGAAGATTTCTTTAAAAACGGTCACTCACACGTGGAGAACACGCGCAGGCCGCTTTAGTAGACGTTAGAGAGCGAAAGGGAACGCCGGGACTGGGCAGACACCCTGTTCTCACCTTATCAGTGAGCGAGTCAGCTGCTGAGAATGACCTGAGCTTGTGTGTGTGTGTGTGTGTGTGTGTGTGTGTGTGTGTGTATAGATTACTTTTGTTATGAGTCAGGTGCCGTTGTCACTCTGTCAGTCACAGCAGGCAGCAGAACCGTCTGTTAGAATCAAACACACATGATGGGATCATACCCTTAACCCCGTCATACTGAACAGTGCTATCACACACACACACACACCGACTGAGAGAACACTTAACCCCCCTTGGTGAGTCTCAATCCTCCCACCTGTGCACTCGGCGCCTCCGGTTTCAGAGAGATAGCGATGGCGGGCCAAACTCGCAGCTTTAACCCGAGGGAGCTGACAACAGACACTGGTTTAATTGGGACATAGACACACAACTGCATTCTACACACTCTGTTAATGCTCTGTGTGTGTTTGTGTATGTGTGTGCATGTGTGTTTGCACAACGATAAGGGTTTGCATCAAAGATGTGTTATGTATTAACCTGATTTTTGTTCATTGTGTGTGTGTGTGTGGGTAGCACTGCTGCTTCTGCGTGTGTGTGTGTGTGTGTGTGTGTGTGTGTGTGTGTGTGTGTGTGTGTGTGTGTGTGTGTGTGTGTGTCTTTGCGTCTACGCATATGCACAATTACCCATAATATATTTGCGCGTCCGCCTTAATCGGTTAAATTCCCCAAACTCAGTGTTATCGCCGACCTCTAAATGTAGCTGCGGTTCGACAACTGATAACACGTACCACGTGGAAATAATCCACCTTGATGTTGTCCTTTACATGCCTTTTTTAATATACTGTACTGTATGTGCTTTGATAAACATGTTCATGTAGTAATTACCATTAATATTCTAGCTACTAGATGATATAAATATTATTTTACATTGCATTCTTTATTATATATTTAGTTTAATTTAATGTAAAATGAAATGTAAAAAAAGCAGATAAATTCAAACAAAATACAATTTAAAAATATTGCAGCAGAAACGGCGGCACGGTGGTGTAGTAGTTTGCACTGTCGCCTTGCACCTCCAGGGTCCGGGTTCGATTCCCGACCAGGCTCGATTCTCGTCTCTGTGTGCATGGAGTTTGCATGTTCTCCCCGTGCTTGGTGGGTTTCCTCCGGGTACTCCGGTTTCCTCCCACAGTCTAATTGCTGTTCCCAAATTACCCGTAGTGTGTGAATGAGTGTGTGTGTGTGTGTGTGTGTGTGCCCTGCAATGTATTGGCACCCTGTCCAGGGTGTACCCCGCCTTGTGCCCTAAGACTCCTAGGATAGGCTCCAGGCCCCCTGCGACCCTGAATACAGGATAAAGCGGTATAGAAGATGAGTGAGTGAGTGATTGCAGCTGAAACTAAAATTAAATTTACAAAAATAAGCAAATAATTAAACAAAAAAATATTAGACCTGAAATTTAAGATAGCATAGAAATGTGTTGAATTTTCCCCCCCTAAATAAGTTGTGACCAATTTCCACCCATCATTAGGGCCCTCCTCCATCAAGGCTACAACTACCAACCAGGGACGACAAAGACCGTGTTTCCTCCGAGCCGCGGGACGCCGGTCGACCGCATCTTTTTAAACTGCTCGCCCATGCACCATTGGGAGCAGCGTAAAACACTCAGTGGACAGCACTATCCACTTCTTCCACTTGCGTGAGCTCATGCAAGGCCGTGATTGGCTAGAGTCGCGATTGATGGGAGGTGGCTCCCATCCGTCCCCTCTGAAAGAGCTTGGCCAATCAGATCTCTCTAGGCTCCCGGCTG
Organism: Clarias buthupogon; assembly: GCA_030014345.1. NCBI lineage: Eukaryota > Metazoa > Chordata > Actinopteri > Siluriformes > Clariidae > Clarias > Clarias buthupogon. The sequence continues at coordinate 4,444,517 of JAQMYK010000018.1, read as the reverse complement.
CGGGGGGGGCTACAGCATCAAAGAACCTCTGAACAATCTCTGGGCGATAGGGCTAGCTCAGTACTGATGCGCCACTCGGGGACCTTTTAATTTTTTTATCTAAGGTTGAAATGTTTTTATGGCAAAAGTGTATAAAGGAAAATAGCAGTGGTGGTTCAGTGCTTTAAGGCTCTGTGTTACTGATCGGAAGGTCGGCGGTTCAAGCCCCAGCCCCGCTTTTGGGCCCTTGAGTAAGGCCCTTAACCCTGTCTGCTCCAGGGGCGCTGTATAATGACTGACCTTGCGCTTGGACCCCTGCTGGGATGTGCGAACAACAAAGAATTTCACTGTGCTGTAACGTAAATGTAAGCGTAAAAATAAAGGCTGAACTTAATTTTGTCTCGATTACTAACATTTAAAAAAAGAAAAGAAACAAAATTTTCAATATTGTTTTCCTAAATCTGTTTTTTAGGTTCCTCCAATGAAAAGAAAGAGAAGAATTCAGAGAAGGAGTTAAAAGAGATCAAGAGGGAGAAGGAGTCGAAAAAGGAACCGAGGAAGGAGGACGACTCTGCACTCGAGCCCGAGAAGGAGAAAGTAAAGGTTTCCAAAAAACCCTCAGTCAAGGCCAAAGAGAAGAAGAAAGAAGCAGGGGACGGCTGACCAGATGCAATACACACACACACACACACACACACACACACACACACACACCATCGCTTTGGGTGGCTTTTCCCATCCCCTACGCTGAAACCTCATATAGGCATCATGTAAGTACAGGCTGAGCGTCGGTGTCGCTGTTTGTTAGCGCTTGTTTTTCCTGCGCGACCACAGAGCATCTGTCTTCTGTTCCATCGTCAGCGTGTTACACCGTGGAGCTTCCTCTCCGTCAGGGAAACAGGAGCAAGTGGGGAACTTTCTGCTCAGTTTATTTTAGAGGCAGCGATCAGGGAATGCAGGCCGAAACCCACAGTGCTAACCAAGCCACCCACGCAGGGCCAGCGTGACGTCTGAGTCTAACCCCTCTCTCTCTCTCTCTCTCTCTCTCTCTCTCGCCCCCTCACGGGCAACACGCCCTACCAAGCCACCTCCCCATCTCTAAAAATAACCCGAGTCGAGCCACAGACGGGTCCACTGAGGCCGTCTCTCCCTCTCTATGTCTCTCTGTCTGTGCCACTACCTACTATACCAGCTCCCAACATACACACATCTTTCCTGCTTCCTCCTTCACTTGCTCTCTCTCTCTCTCTCTCTCACACACACACACTTGCAGCAGCTGTGTATTTCTCAGTCCAGACTGCAGACATCGTAGTCAGCATATTTGCTGCATCCTTTGTGGGTGTAGTTATTGTAAGAAACACTAAATACAGGCACTAAAAATCACACTCCGTCCCTTTAACACCAGCTCATTTTATTAGACATATCAGTCCTACTGCTTTAACCATTTCCCTGACGTCTGATGTCTGATGTGGGCAAGTGCATAGCCATAGACGTATAAAGCATCAGGATATGCACGTAAAGAAGTCGCGTCTAGTTAATAAACGTTACAGCGAGGCGTTTTCTCTTTAGACACGAGCTTGCACAGTATTCTGTAAGGATATCTGAATTATTATTCAGAATACATACATATTTTACTGCATATTACAAACTATTCTGTTTAAAAAGAAATCACTTTGGAGAATCTTCGTCATGAGTTTAGTTACAGACGTGTACAGTAAATTAGTGCCAGAGCCATTTTAGAGCGTGACCAAGAATAAAAGTACAGCTTTTCAAAGTTTAAGGGTTTTTTATTATTATTTTTATAGCAGCTTTTGATGGCCAAAGGGAGTAGATTAGTGTGTGTTACAGGATAAACTCTGTGCTTGTGAACCGATCATTTGGTGTGTGTGTGTGCATGTGTGAAGGACAGCAGAAGTGGGTTGCCATTAGAATCCAAACCCATTTTTATATTCTGTTGTACAACATGGCAAGATTTTGTAAAATCAGAAACAACTCAGAGACACACTGGTTAATGTAATACCTCAAGCACATAGTCGTCCTGTTATTATTTACTCAATTATTGTTTTATATCGCTGACCTTTAGATACATAATAAAGGAATATACAATATTAAAAATCTCCTGTTTTATTGTTCTGAAAAAGACGGAACGGACAACACGTCGAACCTTACGGCTGATGAGGTACAACAGCAGAAAAACCACAACAAGTTAAATTCCTGTTAGCCAAGACCTCACCGGAAAAATTGTACGAGGGGCGTTCAAGTCAAACCGGGACTTTTATGACCATTGTGAGAGTGAAAACTCCCTTTATTTCTCTATTTAATCCCCTGCTACACTAATGGACTTGTCTCAGTGTTTCACTAGTGCTTGGGCGCCATCAAGGTTTAAAGTTTTCTCAATTCGCTGAAACCATGATCAGCCTTTTTGCCTTCACTTTTGCCTCTGAAACCCTGGCCTCCGGGGAACTCCTTTATTGCCACAAACATGTGGAAATGATTTGTAGCGATTCACGTTTTTTATTATTATTTTTTAAATTAAATGTTTGCACCATTTGGATGTTTTCCTGCTGCTATGAGTCTCATCACCGTACTGTGCCTGAAGTCTTCAGTAAATGTCAATCCATTTTACACCTTCATTCAGCAGAATGTCATCACAACTCCCGGATTGACTTGAATGCCCCTCGTAATTTTGAGATTGTGTGGGAAACGTTTTTGTATATCTATCCATCCCCTAACAGCTACTCATAATGTCACAAAGCACAAAGTCTTCTCACTCTGGTTCCACAAGCACAACAGCTTCACACAAACATTGATCCCCTCCCCAGTCTCCACAGCCATATGAATCTAACCGAGCTCTTTCATGTTAATAGAATGGAAGATTCACAGCATCAGTTTGCAATGACAAATCTACAGAAAATTTGGGTTCTTTCTTTTTCCTTTTTTTTTTTTGATCTTCAGCCAAATAATGAGTTGCTGGAATCTACAATAATTTTGTAATTCTTGCTAAAGTGATGGGTTTGTGTGCATCTTTGTTATAAGTAACAATAAATTGACACAGCTTTTTTAAATGGGATAGATAATCGGTATACATAATTAAGTACACAGTTGCACACTTGTTGCCACTCTGAAGTTTCTTCCAAGTGTCCAAAAACTTGCCAGCAGGTGAACTGACTATGTAGAAGTGTGAACATTTATGTGCAAACCGTCTGCCCATTCATGATAGGTGAATTCTTTCACATCCCCTGCGCCAGAGGAAGTAGTGATGATGATGACGATGATGATATAATTCCTGTTTTTTCTGTTCCTAAGTTTGATTGTGTAACTTTAAAAAAAAAGATGTATTAAACAAGTATTATATGTGCAATTTCCTTTTCCTAGTCTCAAAGCTGGTGGCATGGTGGGTTAGTTTTTAGCATTGTCGCCTTGCACCTCCAGGGTCCGGGTTTGATTCCCGCCTCGGGGTCTGTGTGCATGGATTCTGCATGTTCTCCTTGTGCTCGGTGGGTTTCCTCCAGGTACTCCGGTTTCCTCCCACAGTCCAATGACATGCAGATTAGGCTGATTGGCATTCCTAAATTGCCAAAATTGTGATGGATTGGCACCCTGTCCAGAGTGTACCCCGCCTCGCACCCTAAGTCTCCTGAGTTAGGCTCTGCGACCCTGTATGCAGGATAAAGCGGTATAGATGATGAGTGAGTGAGTGTTTTAAAAAAAAACCTGTTGTGAAACTAGCAAATGTTACATCTCAGTTATGTTTTCAGTAATGAGATGTATATAGAGCAGCCTATAGATTCTGTCTCTCTCTCTCTCTCTCTCTCTCTCTCTCAGGAATGTCTGGTTGTATTACTGTATATACTGTATGTGGACAGCAGGAAGCAATTTTAATGCTGATCTTTTTAGTGCATGCTCTGAAGGGGGGGGGGTTCGGATATGGTGCAAAACGTGGTTTGATGCGTGCACATGCGCAGCTCACTCAGTCTCGCAGCAGGTCACGGGTCGCGCGCTCGTGCCCTTCCGACAGCTGACCGAGCCAGGAGGAGTCGAGGAGTCTGCCGCCACTCTCTCTCTCTCTCACACACACACACACACACCTAGAGCATTAAACAGACAGGACACACAAGACGACAAGTCTGTTATTTACTTGCAACTGGCTAGTTTTATTTTATTTTATTGCAATAAAAGAAATGAAAGCAAGTGTTAAAAACATGTCATTTCTCCTAATTTATGCACGTGCAAAAGTTCTCTTTGGTGCCATCTAGAGGATCAGGTTACTTGTGGTCAGATTTTTTTCTTTCCTCACATGGTTTCAGATTTATAACGTTTTGCCATAAAATGAATCAAACAAGAGCAATAAAAAAAAAAGGGGGGTTTGGGTTATAATTACTCTTTGAAGTCGGGTTTTTATTTGTTATCCAGTGCTTTTGGAAGTTTCCTCTCTCTCTATATATATATATATATATATATAGAGAGAGAGAGAGAGGGGGGGTCACACGCAGCTGTTTGCATAACAGAAAAATAATCAGTGTAAGATTAGCCTTTGGTCTTTTTGCATCGGTTTCCTGTGTAATGTTTAATGCATGGCGCGGCTCATCCACAGTCCACGCTCCTTCTCTGCAACCTCGTTAGAGATCTGATAGGACAAACACGCGGATTCTCTAATCACACACACACACACACACACACACCTCCCGCAGACCCCCCGCTGAGACTTCATTACACTTAGACACACACTTCCTCCTTCACCACCATCAGAAATGGTTTGCAGAAAAGGATGAGCATGATAAAAAAAAAACACACACACACACACACAAAAAAAATCCATTTGAATATGCGTGTGTGTTGAGGTTGGGGGTTGATCTGTTCGGGAGGAGGTTCCTGCGCCGCGGGAACGTTTAACTGGAGGCGCGGAGTTTTCGATTAAAGCTCTCAGTGCGCGTCGGAGGCGCGTCAGCTGCTTTTTACGCGCTCGGGCTGGGAGGCGAGTCGGCGCTTCTGGACGCGTGTGTTCGTCTTCTGGATACTCACTGGTCATCTGGACACATCTTTCCGGATCATCACAGGAGATACGGAGCGCTTTGGAGAGGCGGGATGAGAATGATGAGTGCGCACCCGGTGTGGTTTTTTGTGATTTGCGTATAGAGGAAGAAACCCGGTGGAGATTTAAAAAATAATAATATTTTTATTTTAAACCAAAAGCTTTTGAAATCTTCTCCAGATCCATGACCGGAATTTAACGTGTGGATAAAAACGAAAAAACAAACAAACATTTGGTTTCATTTTTATTTGTACATTTTATTGCACACTCGGGACTAAATGGTGATGTTTCTCTCACCGCGCACGACTATGCGCCTTCTCCTTACCCGAAGACTCTTGTTCTTGTTTGTATTGTTCCAGACTCCTCGGGTCATCGCGGCTATAATTACAGGTAAGCCGATCTCGTGTCATCAATTCGTACCGGAGCGCGAATTTCCGTCAATCCGTTTATTACGCACAATCAATGTCGGGTGTTTTTTTTTTTTCCTTCTTCTTCTCCTTCTTTCTTTCTTTCTCTTTCTTATAGGAAGTCTCTGACGTAGTGCATTATTTTTGCATCGTTTGCTCTAGTCGGTAACTTATTTTTAATCCCTCCAGTGCATTCAGTACATGCCTGGTTAATTGGATGGGTTTTGTCCTGTTTTTACACACCTTAATAGGTGTGATGATAATTAGTTCGTTGTAACTGTGTGATTTTACAAATGAATCATAATAAGTATAATGATCATTTAAAATAATTATGATGATTAGCTATCAGAATACATCTTAGAAAATTATGCTACTTTAAAAAGTATGTTGCTAGAGTGTATAACATTAATATACCATTAAGTGTACACCAGTGAATAATCTGCAAGTCTTTGTCTTGCATTTAGAGATGCAAGATTTGAGCTTAAAGAGGCTAATTTAGTAGGAATGCACATGCGCCATCATAGATAGATAGATAGATAGATAGATAGATAGATAGATAGATAGATAGATAGATAGATAGATAGATAGATAGATGTGCTTACTGTTCATATAAATTTGGTCCACCCTGTGAATACAAAACATGCACACTTAATGCAAGGAAAAGTGCCTTTATTTCTGAGAATCTAAACTTGCTAAGGTTTGTCTCTTTTCTAAAACCATTTTCCTCCTAAGTAGGTCCCACTTCACCAAACCCTACCAGAATCATTGCTGCAAAGGCTTCATTTCTGTCCCCTCTCCATTCTTTATTATTATTATTATTATTATTATTATTATTATTTACTTTACTGTCCTGTTATTCGGTTTGAGATAACACCCCAGATCTATATTTTGTCCCACTCAGTGCTGCAAACTGTGCGGTTTGGGACGCAGCCATGTCCCTGTATCATTGTGTCCTCTCGGGGACAGAAAGCGCCGTGAGAGATGTGGGGAAAGTTTGATTCGTGGGAGAGCAGGTGGAAAGAGCTCGTGATTAACGGCGTGCATGCACAGAGTGCCCGGTTTGAACGGGACTCGGGAGCAACTCAGGGGAAAAACACAAAACAACAACTCAGGCTCCTTTAAAGAAAGAAAGAAAAAATATGGAATGTAGAGCTGGAATATATTTCTGAAAAGGGTTTGATTAATTTAGTAGGTAGGTGCAATTTGACTGTCACTGCATAATACAGGTACTATAGAGACACATCAGTGCAGATAAGTACAGTTATGTGTCTGCATACAGTAAATGCAGTGAATATAGTGTAACATGGCTATGCAGTGAGTGTGTGTGTGTGTGCAGTAACTACAGAATATATAATGCCTGGAAGTGGAAAAGGGGATATAAGCAGGTCATGTCCATAGTGCAATGCTGCTTTGAATGTTTTGTCGAGGAAAAATATTTATTTTCTATAAAAGGCATGATTCAAAATTAAAACTAAATAAATAAAACAGAATGTGAAGAAATTAAATGCTGATCTTAAATGATAAATTAAAACTCAGCTTTAGATTAATGATCATAACCAAAGTTCTTCCTGTGTCACTCCTGAGTGTCAAACACACTTGTGATCACTTAGTGTTGAGTGTTATGTTAATGTGCTCTATTGTGTGTGTGTGTGTGTGTGTGTGTGCGCGCGCAGGGACGGAGGCGAGCTGCGACAACGAAGGAGAGGTGTTACACATTCCCAACATCACGGACAACCCCTGCATCTCCTGCGTGTGTCTGGTGAGAGAGACAGAGAGACAGCAAACCTCTTTCTTTCTTTCTTTTTTTCCTGGTTAATCTGGTACAAGCATCATACTTGGTCTTTGTGTGTGTGTGTGTGTGTTAAAGCTTGGAGTTTTAGCTCTGGTTATAAATAATATTAATATTTTATAGAAGACTCATGGACTTCAGGTGTGGGTTTTCCCACGCATCTCACGTTCGATTATATACATGTTTTATTCTCATGATATATTTACACAGTTTTTTATTTTTTATTTTTATTTTTTTTACAGTTTTTAGATGTTCGACGTTTATATAAGACATCAGTCACGTGTTTAAGATGTCTCTGATTGCAGAACAGTGGTTAAACGTTTATCTCCGCGTTATCATGTGATTTTTCAGTAACGGGAAACCCATCTTATTATCATTATCACACATATAACTTTTTTACCCTTATGACGTGTTACCGCTCTGCCTTTCATCTCGCCGCGTTGGTCTCCGGGGAGCGCGAGCCCCTAGAAGCGGCCGTGTGTCTCGACTCGCGCTGATCGTCTCAGTCTCCGCTAATGTCTGTTCAAAAGAGCGCCACAGGAGCGCCATTCACTGTCATAATGAGGCGCAGTCAGCGCGTCGTCTGACGTCTCGGGTCTCGTGTCTGTCCGGTAGAGTGATCATGATCATGATGATTGTCCTTTTCAAGAAGACACATTCCTCAGCTCCTTAATGAAGTACACACACACACACACACACACACACACACAGAGCGTCGTCTGTTCATGACAAACCATAACTAATCAATTTTAAACGTCATACGCACAAATTCTCAGGTCTGATTAACGTTGATTAATTTCCTAGAACAGCAGCTCTGACAGTGCAATCTTTCAGTGTTTCACATCACAGATTAAAGTTTTTGTGTTAGTGCTGATATTCTATAGTTTACAAATCAACACCTCCTTCAAAGTCGGACTAAAAGGTTTTTCTGTAAAGAGAGGTTTATCTCACATCTTTGGAAGGAGCCTCCAGTGTCAGTGCTTCGTCATGATCACACTGAAGCTTTCAGGATATATATATATATATCTACAGTTTAGCTATATATATATATATATCATTCTGTGTGTTTAAAACACTTCAAGACAAAAAAAACACTTCTCCTTGATTAGAGCAACTTTTTTGTTTGCTTGTTTATTTCAATTTTTTTTTTTTACCATTTTAGTTTTTCATGTTATGTGTGCATCAGACCATCCTGTCATTGATGGCCCATACCTACCCCTGTTTTATTGCTTACGCAGACATGAAGTCAACTCCAGACAAAATAATCTGTCTACAGAATGTGAGCAGAGAATTATTCGGTCCGATTAGTCAACTGTAAATGTTTACACGATGTGCTGGGTATCAAATTTGAGATTGGAGGGAAAAAAATGTAAACGACGGCACAATTTGCTATATATATTTATTTGTTATTTGTTATAATATATATTCATATAACTTAAGCTGTAAGTGTTATAACAGTATCATCTTACTTACATTCAGATTCTAACTCTAAGCTTACAGGGCTTGCTTCGGGGGAAATCTTTTTTTACTCATACTAGATTTCCTAAAAGTGAATAGTGAAAGTGTTTGATATCATCTATAATAAAAAGTGAAAAGAACATTACAGGATCTTTGTGTTCTTCCGAGGGAACACTTAGAAGTTGGACGTAGAGTGTTTCCATGTCAGGAAAGCTTCCTTGTTTCTTTAGAAAGTTAAGACCCATTGAACTCACGGAAGAACCCAGTAAAATATAGTTAGATATAAATCTGTGGAAATCGATACAATGATTTTGAGAGATAATGTATTAACTAACTCCGTTCTGTAGAGAACACAAAGTGGTACCTGTAGTATGTAAAGAAGTTAGTTGAGTATTAACTGAGACAGTTAGGGCAGTGGGAGTGTGTTGTGGACCAAATGTACAGTAAGCGATCATGATTTACTCCTAAACAACCAATACTCAATTGATTTCTGGGAATTAATTTTTTTGGTAATATTTTTGTTTTTTTACGTTCAAACAGAAACTGATTTATATATAATTTCTCCACTTATAATGTTTTTCTAATTTATTAGAACAATCTCAATGCTATAGAAAAAACAAAGCATTAATTTATTAAATCGCTTCTTGAATCCAAATTATTGACATGTTTTCCTCTGGAGGAAATCTCTCTTTATCTCTCTGATTGCATTTAGTATTTCTGAAACGTGCTTAGTTAGCGAAACGAGTGGAAGCAACTGTTGATTATCTGTGTACGTTGCAACCTTTATATTGTTCGGAGAAAGGTTAAAGGTCAGAGGACAATCGGAGCCATGAGACAGGAGAACACTCGTTTATGAGTTCACTTGGGAATCTTACTACGAGGAATTTATGGTACATTCCATGTTTGTCTTCTGTTAGCGACAGTGTATGTAGAAGGTTAGTGCATGATGTATGTAGGAGAGATGCTATTACTTATGGCTAATACGGCTGCATGTTTATTGATCTAACACAAATATTGTGTATGCAATGCTTTTAACATTTTCACAAATCAGCTAAACATAAATGTCCTGGATATTAGTTTTGATTGATTTGATTTGAACGCTTCTACTGAACACCTTATGACGGACCATTTTCTAAGACAACCTGAACGCCTTACAGGACAGTGATGGATCATCCTCTCAGATATTTACTCTATTCGTTAGCTTTAGTACGTGACTCATGAAAATCAGCATGGGAGCGCTGAAGAATTTCACAGGCCTCGTCTCTGCCTGGACATCTCATTCTAAGAGATTTCACGGGCTCCAAACTTTTAATCTCCTCTGACCTTTGACCTGTTTCATAAAGGGGAACATCGCTGAGCATAATCTGCGGTAATAACTCAGTGGGAGGAAAAAGGACAGATGGGCAAACAGAGGCTAATGTGCAAACATTAAACACTACAGCCAGGGAAGTGTTCAGGAAGAGGCCGTAAAATCAGCATCGAGCTTGTTAAACTTGAGACGTTGTAAATTTTTGGGTTACGTCTGCAAAGAAGAAGAAACGTCGTAAGATTCCAAGAGGCTGAAAGAATCGATTTAATATTAACGTGAGGTTTTAAGTAAGGAATTAAACATGATGGGGATTTGCTGTTATAGGAGAATGAGAGTGTGATACGGCTGGATGTGAATCTTCAGCATGTCCTTAAGTGTTTTATTATCACAGCGATTTGTCAGTGATTCGAATTTGTAATTTATTACTGGATATATTTAATGCTTGGGAACATCGATGAGACAGTTTGGTTCCTCTAAACAGCCGTTCTCCATTTTTTAAATCTTTTAAATCTCAAAATTAGATCCTGAAGATTTTCCCACAGTACAAACCTTACAAGTGTGAAGCGTTAACACTGGAGGATCCTTCCACTAATGTTAAATCACCATCTCCTTACAGAAAACGTCATATCAGCGATTATTTATCTGTCTTTGTTAATACGATTAACAGCCAAAACTACTCAAAGGTGCTGTTATATAAAATGACTCAATATCTTTTGACCAATCAGATTAGAGTATTTAGGTAAATAGATAAGCTTAAATGCAGAGCAATTGGCATAATGGGGAGTTTTTAAAAAAAAATTTTAAGTACAGCTTTTCATTGATTGTTATCGCCCTGATAGAGTGTCGCAGCCTTTCACACGCGTTAAAGAGGGTCAGAGGCGAAGTACACTGTACAAACGCCTGAGTCAAACACTCTGTCTTCGACACAATTGGAGAGTTTTAGCGTGGCATTTGAGCCCGACCGGCTTTTGGTTGGTGTCAAAAGGACGCCTGGTCTCGGTGGGACTCTCGGGTTCTCCGCCTCCATCTTCTGCTGTCATCTCTCCAAGGCGACGTGACGGTTTAATGAATTCCTTGTATTGACTTACTCCGGGGTCTGACTTTATGAAAGGAAATCAATGGAGGGCGGGTTGTTGCCGGCCGACTTGTAAGCTGATAGCCCTGACAGCGTTTAGAGGCGCAAGGCATTCCTTTGACCTTGGTGAAGTTTGTAAGAAAACAGGATAGAGACTGTACTCGCTCAAAACCTCGTCTGGGCAGTCTCACTCCTCCCTCCTTTGCATCACGTATCTCTCTCTCTCTCTTTTATCCTTTATGGAAATGACATTAGCCAGGCTCGTGTGAGGCTATCATAAGGCCACGCTGTAATACTCTTAATGTTTCCCATGACCTCTGCTATCCACACTTATCATTCTGAACAGAGAGTTATCAAGGATGTTTATTTTACTATTGCTTACATGTTCATCATAGAAATTCACCAAAGCTATAAATTCTATTCACTCATCATTTAGCAATGAAGCTACACATGACAAAAATGGCAGTTGAATGTGATCTCTCTCTCTCTCTCTCTCTCTCTCTCCAAATAATCTTTCTCTTTGCAGAACAATAAAGCAGACTGCAAGCAGGAGAAGTGCCCCCTAGTGGCAGACGACTGTGCTCTGGTGGTGAAACAGACTGGAGCATGCTGTGAAAGATGCAAAGGTGAGTACACTATCTCTTGTGTTACAATCTGTACATTAACACCAAATTGACTTGCAAATGGATTTTTATTGACAGTGATGATAAATATGGGTGTTGTTTCAATTATTATTTTTTGTTGTTGTTGTTAAAAATGTATATAGGTTTTTTATTTATAATTTCTTTTTTATTTGCTTTTTTTGTACATTTGTTTCCCCATAGATTGGAGTTCATATCCACTTTTCATCATTCCATTCGTCACTGTAGTTAGTTTTTTAAATAGTCTTTATATTTTTAAAAACATGTTACTTGTTCATTTATTTGTATTATTATTATTTTTTTTAATTTGTTTCCAGTCATTATTCTAGTGCATATATTGTAGGGCATGAGCTTTCTTTTTCAACACATTACCCCATAATTTATCGTGTGACAAAATCACACATAGAAAAAAATAATGTGAAAGTAAATAATTCATGTGAAATTATTTACTTTCACATTATTTTTTTCTATGTGTGATTTTATCACACGATAAATTTTTTATGTTCACATATGCAGTTTAAAGGCATGACACCTTAAAACACACTTTCTCATGTTTATTTTGTTAACACTTTCTCATGTTTATTTTGTTAATTTTTCTCATTATTTTGTTAACCTTAACACACACACAATCGTGTGAAAAACATATAAACATTTGTAAAATGTATGTGATTTTTTTCTGTAAAGGTTGTCTAATCCAAATGTAATCATTTAATAATACTTAAATAGGACATTAGATATTGAGTAATAAATAATACCATAAATAAATAAATATTGATCATACTTGATTAACTTTGAGTTTTATATCGACATTTTTAGGACCCAAATTCCACAGAAATAGTTCTATAAATGGTGTAAATCCTTATTACAAAGTTTCTCCTGAAACTTTGTACTGTAGAATTATATAAAACTTTAGTACCAATTTCTACTGGAAATGGTGTAAAAAATTTAGTACTCAGGTTCTACATAAATGGGTCTATAGAATCCTATAGAACCTTAGTAACAAAGTTCTAAAGAAATGGGTCAATAGAATTCTGTAGCACTTTTGCACCTATGTTCTATAGAAATGGGTCTATAAAATACAGTAAAACCTTAACACACAGGTTCTACTGTAAAAAATAATATTCAGGTTCTATAGAAAGTGATCTGTATAATCATAAACTAAACTATATATACCCAAGTTCTACTAAAATTTAGCATCTATGGAATTGTGTAAACTACAGTACTCAAGTTCTATAGAAATGGTTCGATGGAATCTGTTAAAACTGTAGGACCAAGTTCTATTGAAATGGTTTTATAGAATCCTACACAACTTAAATGACCCCGTCTGTGTAGGAAAAGCATGCTTTAGAAAGATGTTTCTTTTTGTATAAGTGGTTCTATGAAAAAGATTTTACAGAAAATTCCTTAGAATTCCTTAGAAAAGTTAAGTTTACAGATAGACCTCATAGGCATTTGCTCTTGGAGGTTTTCTGACATTAGTAATGTTTCTATAGAACAATTTGTACAAAACTCTATTTCTGTAGATTTTTTTCCCACAAACCTGGGCCCTAAAGTTTCATAGATCTATCTTATATTATCTTGAATTCTACTGAACCATTTCTATCGAGCTTGAGTCCTAAAGTTCTACAGGATTTTCATTTTCTGTTTATAGAAATTCTGTAGAATATGTTTTATTTACACAGAGTGGATAAGTCATATGTCGATTATAACCATTGTAGCTTTGTAGATAATTATGTAGTTCCATCATATGTGTGTGTGTGTGTGTGTGTGTTTCTCCAAAACATTCCCACTCTACAGCCAGATTCAGCAGCTGGTTAGAAATGGGAGTCTTGGGTGTAGATTCAAGTTTATGGCCACAGAAATAAAACTCTTATTTTTTTATGAGCTCTGCGTTGCTCCAGCGCTGGTTTGGCTCGTCAATGCGTCAGAAGTGACCGAGAGAGAGAGCGAGAGAAAGCGAAAAAGAAATGTCTGAGGTCACTCCGGACTGAACTCATATCTTCACAGCGGGGGTGCTGCCTTTTGTTTGTGATCTGCTTTTCTTTCTCTCTGTCTCACTCTTTTTAGTTTTTATGAGTCAGGGGTTTATTAAGGATGCCTGGGCTTTTTTTTTTTTTTTTTTCTTTTTTTATGTCAAGGCACGTTTTTGTTAGTTTTGAATGGAAAATCCCAGTCGTCATCTTTTGTGTTGTTCCTGCGTTTCCTCCAAAGCTCACGGCTCCACGCTGTTTCCTTTCATTCAGGGCCATATTGGATTTGTTTTATGTGTAACATTGCGAGGGTAGCGTGAGGGGGGTGGCGATAAAGGGTGCAAGGGGACACGGGGCACATGAGGCTCTGGAGGGCTTACGGTAAAGCCCCAGACATTTCCACACGGAGCAGGGTTTCCATCTGTACAGTAGTGACTTAATGTGTTTTCTGTTCAAACTATGAAGCACTGGGAATTCAGAGAGATCAGTGGTGTGCTTTTCAGAGTCAGAATTCATCTCTCTCTCTCTCTCTCTTTGATTTTTTTCAGGGTGTCAGCTGGAAGGGAAGTCTTACAACAGCTCGTATTCATGGACGACCCCGAACAAGCCGTGCATCACACGTCGATGTCAGGTGAGACTCCTAGTGTGTGCTTTAAGGATCTTTCTGCTAATGCAAAAAAAAAATAAAAAAAATTTGTTATGCATCAGAGATTATTGTAACATACCATACATCGTACTTAATAAAGATTAAATCCGGGAACCAGAGAGTTCTCAATTTTCTATTCAGTTTCAAACTGAACCCCTTAGGAGTCCAAAAGAACATTTAAAAGTGTTCATAAAAGTGTATATACGGAAGTTTTTTTCCTCTCTCAGTTATCAGTTCCTAGGTTTGTAAGTAAACAGAAAAACTTCAAGGCAAAAAGAAAAAAAAAATAAAATAGAGGACAAACAAGTTTTTAAAGTACTACTGTTACTACTATTGATAATAATAATAACAGGTGGCATGGTGGCGTAATGGTTAATGCTGTCACCTTGCACCTCCAGGGTCCGGGTTCAATTCCCGCCTCTGGGTCTGTGTGCATGAGGTTTGAGTTCTCGTGTTCTCCCCGTGCTTGGTTGGTTTCCTCCAGGTACTCCGGTTTCCTTCCACAGTTCAAAGACATGCAGATTAGGGTAATTAGCACTCTGTAGTGTGTGTGCCCTACAAAGGTACACCGTCTGTACAGGATAAGCGGTATAAAAGATCAATAAATGAATGATTATAATAATAATCCAGTCTAATCAGGTAATACTACATGCGAAGGATACTATCTAGATAGTGTGCATGCCATGTGAACCACTTTTTTCTGCATCTGCAATAATTAAGTCACTTATTCCATTAAGGAAAACCAGAATAAGCTTTATTTCTAGGCTGCTACAAGTTTATAAGGCAGGGGTTAAAAATTCCGAGCAAACGATCGCAGATTGACGTTATACATTTTCTCAGACTTTGCATTTTTTTGTTCACGATCTTTTAGTATATTTTCATGCTTGTTTTCTTGTACAAATATTCGTAGTTAGAGCAAAATGTAAAACTTATTATTTATTTCCATTTTATTATCCATTTTATACAACTAATCCATTCCTCATGGTGTTCTAAAGGTTTGCAAAATATTTAATTTAAACGTGCTACTGTGTATTGTCAAAAATGGACTTCTCTGATTCCTTTAGACTAAATGAAGTTGAAGTATCACTGAGTAAATGTGCAATATGTACCTAAGTGTAATAAAAAAGATTTCCTTTATTAGAGATATACAGAGGTTGTTTAGCAAGCTAATGAATATTAATACACATTAGAAGTCTGCTCACAAGGACTTTAAATTCGTAATGTTAAAAAAAAAAAAAAAAAACACAGTTAACAGTGATATTGGATTTCAAGATTTTAATACAGTAAATTTTTTTCATACCATACCAGAAATATCTAAGGTGACATATATAATTGTTTGGCTTTTCCAGCGAAGATCCAGATCAATGCGATCAAAATGTCAAAGGAAAGAAAAGAAATTATTTATAAAGCATTCCATATTCACTAAATATTTATCAGGACATTACTGAAGCAACGTGATCCTGCATGAACACGCTTACAGCTTTGATGTGTATGAGTCCAGTCCAAGTCATAAAAGAAATGTAAAGAAAGCATTCAAGGATTGTATGGTATCGATATTAAAGCGCGGACATGATACAGGCTCTTTTTTCCAATGCACTTTGACCTAGAATGACTTTTCCAGCGTCTCAGACTGTGACCTTCGCTTAGGAGTGTTAGTTTGGTGAAGACAGAGTTGTGCCTGAGAACAGATTTATAGCTTGTTGCCTTACAGACGGTAAGCAGGTGAACTTGGCTCTTCTGTCCGCACATCTGGGTCCCAGGTTTCTAAACGTACACACACACACATATACACACACTTGCACACTCACCGAGTTCTGTGTCATTTCTTGAATTGCGGCGCCACAAAAAAGCGCCGCACGTTGCAAGTGAGCACAAAGTGTGTGGGCAGAATTCCATGCAAAGCATTCCGGGTCCAAACCGATTTAAAAAGGCTTTGCTGTGGTATAGGATTCAACAAACTGTGGGGAAAAGGACTGCATTTTCCAAGTCGCTGACCGCAAAGTCTCTATCCGCCTTCCCTGCACGCAGAGACTACATGAGATATGTGTCATAGACAGACAATCCTACAACAAGAGGTTAAAACTCACTGCTGCTTTCAAAACAATCTATAATTCCATTCATTATTGTTACCACATTTAAGCTGATTTGTTTTCTGTAAAAACAATCTGATTGACTAGAGTGTTTTATTCCACTTATACTTAGGGATACACTGATACCAATACCAGTTTCACATGTTGGTCACCTGATACCGTGCTTATCTTCTCATACTTGGACTCTTAAAACTGTTCCGATACTTTTGCACCAATACCGCATCAAGGCAAAGAAGGATGTGCTACCAAAGCTGTTGTCTTTTAAAATATTGAACAGAAGCAGTAAATGGATGTCCTTCTTTATCAGTAACATTTGGACCCCAAAGTGACCACCAATGAAAGAAGACAATCTCTTGTCCAATCTAGTAGACTTACTGTTAATTCAAACTATCCATTGGTAATAGTATATGGCTTTCCCAGTGAGCACAGTTTCAATTAAGAGAATGTAAATTTTCCTTAGTTTTATGGAAAAAGAAATATGGAAAAGAAACCAACCAAATCTGTTGGACGTTATGAAGATGCCTATCAACAGCCTATTGCAGGACATTTCAGACTTTAACTTCATCCCTCATATGATGCAGTGTCTGCCCTGTGTTTCTTATTTTCCTTTCTGGGTTCACGCACTAGTAAAGCAATCACAGGTTCATTCGATGATACGCTTCAGACGTTGGGGACGTTCAGATGTTTCCTTTTGCTCTGGCGACGGCGAGTGATCATATCGTCTTTACAAAAAGTGCTATCAATACATCCATACTTATACTACTGGGAATTTTCATCCATTATAAATGAATTGAACAAACTCCCTTTTTCTCTTTAAGGTTAATTTTAGAACACAAGAATGCTACTTTTTATGTTTCTCGTTATCGAGAAAACTTTCATTTTATCTTGCTTGTTGCCAAGTGTCGTCACTGGAAAGCCTTTCAAAACCAGAAATGACTTTCTGTGAGAAAAAAGGTGATCAAATGGCTTGCTCAGTGATGACTGCGTTCCTGACGATGATGAATTCTTGATGTTGTTTTCGAGACAGGAAGGTGTAATCACTGAGGCAGAAATGCAGTGCGTGGTTCCCTGCAAGAACCCCAAAATCCATCCCAAGAAATGCTGCCCTTCCTGCCCAGGTGAGTGTGTATCTGTGTGACTCTTACTCTAAACGGAGTTTGTTTCATATCTCTTGTTTTTTTTTTAATTGTATTTGAATTGATTTGCAACCCTTAAGTCATTTGGGGAAACGTGATTTTTTTTAGAGCAACGGTTCTCAAAATGGACTTTTTAATGTATATATTTTTTAAGATTTGAAGATTTATTTGCTCATTTTATTGAAAGAACATGAAACTTTTGGGACGTCAATTCACCTCTTACCATATCTTCCTTGTTGTCAGGCTGTATTTTTGAGGGTCGGCTTTATAAAGAGAGAGAGGAGTTTCACCCTGAGGGGAAGCCCTGCATCAAATGCATGTGCACCGTAAGTATTTCTGCCAGTCATATCTGCAAATTGTCATTTTCCCGAAAGACATCTGTGCGTGATTCTAATCTCCGGTACAAAGCGACATTCTTGAATTTCTTTAGACAAACAGGCATACTCTATATCTTTTACCACACACATGTTCCTAATACACACTCGCTCTCAGATCTCGAGCTTTGGTATCACACAGATGCAGCGATTTCTACGCTGTAGAGAAAGGCATAGCTCAAGGCGTTCACGTTCATGTTTCCCAAATCTCTTGCAGTATCTGGCCGAGCTCGGAGATCTGCGACTAATGGGCAGAGGTGGAAAGTAACGAATTACATTTACTCGCGTTACTGTAATTGAGTAGCTTTTTTGTGTATTTCTACTTTTTA
>JAQMYK010000018.1:4398802-4426182 GCA_030014345.1 Clarias buthupogon | reverse complement strand
TGTACTTAAGTAAAATTTCACTGAAGTAACAGTACTTGTACTTGAGTACAAAATTTTATTACTCTTTCCACCTCTGCTAATGGGTTTGTCTTTGGTTCTCCAGGGAGCCACTGGGCTTGTTTCACCACGCTTTAACAATAAATAAACCTTGCGGATAAACACATTAAGGCCTTTACTGTGCTTCCCAGTCAATTAGGGAGAGCTTGTGTGTGTGTATGTCTGAGTTAGTGGAAGTACAGGGACATGGCTAGCACTGCTGGCTTGTGGAGGCTCTCCAAACACGGTTTATTTTAGATGTTGGTTTCTGGCCTTTGAGAGACTCCGGTTTATATTCTCCATGGCTTTGTTTGGTCATTTTAATGAAAGCAGTGTTAAAACCTTAGACATGAGCTCAGATGAGTCATTTACTCCACCTCCAGTCCTTACATACTTGTGCATAGTCGCACACTGCAGGGACGAACAGATTCGAAACCTGGTTTTCTTTACTGCGTGAGATAAAACACTTGAAGATAAAAGTTACAGAATGTCCGATATGATGAATTACGCTGTTTCTATGCCTCCACAGCTACTAATACTCATTACTCATACTCATGTGCATGACTAGAAGACAATCCAGGGTCACATGATTTTGTGGAAGGCATTAGCATAAGCACCATTACCTTGCCGGTTAGCACTGCAGTCTTTACAACTCTGTAGCTCTTAAAACCCAGGGAATCTTAGCCATGTTTCTTTTTTTAAATACTGTACATATATAGGGCTCAGGATTGTGCAGTACAGAGTGACATATCCTTTTATTCAGCACAACCTAGGCAATATGATGAACTGAATTTTATTCCATTTTAACCAACTATTCAAACTATACAAACCCTTCCTGATGCAAAACTCCCATTTTATCCGGATGGTTATCCAGTGGATGGGGTTTGGGCGGGAATCGCAACCAGTTCTGGCGTATGGTGGGCGAGAAACCTACCACTGAGCCACCAAAGCCCAACCAATTCTACAAACATGACTGAGCAAAACAAAAAAATAGATTTATGAACTTTACTGGTGTTTTTCCAATATTTTCATTGTTATCGTGGTAGAATTAATAAAGTAAAAATGGATTACACTACACCCAGTTTGGGATTAAATCGAACTACATGTTCACATATTTGGAGCACTACCCAGATTAGAATCCTCTTTTTGTCTACCATTTCAGGGAAGCCGAACGATGTGCCATAGAGAGGTTTGTCCTGTTCTGTCCTGCCCATCCCATTTGAGCCACACCCCTCCAGGCCAGTGTTGTCCCAGATGCCAAGGTAAGCATTCCATATGCATACACCTATCATAATTTATACCAATTAGTTCAATGCATGACTTTGCGTGTGCCGTTGTCTTTGCCTTTGTCTAGGTCAGAGGAAGGTGTTCGACCTGTCCCTGGGTAGCTGCTTATTTCACAGTGAAGTCTATGAGAACAATACATCCTTCAGCTTAGACAACTGTACAGCATGCACCTGTCTGGACTCCACAGTAGTGTGTAGGAAACGCTGTTCACCTGCAGGAAGCTGCCAGACTGGCCAGTGCTGCCCTGAGTGTCTCTCTTACCTGAAGACGGAGGACATTAAATACTGCAGGCTCAAAAACAAGATCTACAGGGTGAGGATATGAATAAGGTTTCAGGAGTATGGGATGAAATTCAGACTGAGCTGTATTAATGTATGCATAAATGGGAAATACATAAATGAATGTATTTATGAATGAATGGATTGGTTTATGAATGATGGATGATAAAATGGTGGAATAGATTGTTTTACACAGGGATGGTTGATGTAAAAAAGTATGTTTACTTAAGCAGATTGATTGATCTAGGAATAATTGATTAACTGACAAATTGATAAATAAATTCAATTCACTTTTATTTGTATAGCGCTTTTAACAATTGACATTGTCGAAAAGGAGCTTTACACAACCAAAAGAATTGGTTAAGTTTGTCTGAAATGTGAATGTGTATAAATCAAAATGAAAAGACAAGGAAAAACTCCCTGAGATGGCGATAGGAAGAAACCTTGAGAGGAACCAGACTCAACAGGGAACCCATCCTCATTTGGGTGAATGGATAGCAGGGATTGATCTGCATCATAGGAGGTGTGTTAAAGTTAAAATGGAGTCCAGTTTGTTCCTGGAGGCTCAGGTAGACTGTAGGGAACTCCAGTCCTGAACTATCGAGCGACTGAAGTCACAAGTCCTCAGAGAACAGCTGTCTGCATCAGCCGAGGATAGGACTGTCTTTGTGGAAAAGTGGAAACGTCCCCAGTCATATCTGCAAATCTCTGTATATGCATAAAAATAGATTTGTTAAAGAAAAAATGAATGAATATTTGGAATGGTGAAAAGAACCAAAGGCTGGATGGAGAACAGAAAAATATATGAGAGATACGATGGAAGGATGACTGACTGGTGATGCAAAGATTGCAAGTACAGATGTGTGGATAGATGGATGGACAGATGGATGGATAACTAGTGGTACAATCACTGCATATACAGAGATGGATGGATGGAGTAATAAATGGTCTGTTTATGCTAAAACAGACTGATGTAGAGAACATGGAGAGAAGAATTTCTGAAGGAATGGGTTCTATGGTTGAGATGTAAATATGTTTGATTGGATGGATGGATGGATGGATATAGAGCTGGATTTATGAATGGATGGTTAACATGGATGGAGTGATTGGATGAATGGATGAATTAATGGGATGCAGTTTAGACGAGTCCATAATTGTGGGATCCACATAAACAGGGATCAGTTCTTTATTCCTCTTTCTCTCTCTCTTTCTCTAGGATGGGGATCGTTGGTCTTCAGTAAACTGCTCTTTATGTACCTGTGTGAAGGGGAACATCGAGTGTCAGCCTAAACACTGTGTCCCGGTCACCAGCTGCCCTGCGGTGAGGAACTTAAACATGCTTTGACCAAGCAATGTTTTTCACACACGCAAGCACACACCATTCTAACTTTTGTAGAAACAGCACCTCAAGTGGTCATAAAAAATAGACAGAATTGTGCTGTGGAAATGAAAATGCACACATATGTTCTTGTCCTACATCAGTCTTATTATAATATAATGAATAGTTCCACCGTCGAGCTACTGATAGACATTACACATGACCAGCCATGATATACGTCTCATTCAGTCTTGAGAAATGGCTCTTCACACTCAGATTGTTCCCTCCTACCTCTCTAACCCTGACCAGCTGTTCGCCGCCCATCACTTCAACCTCTTAGCAGAATTACAGCCTGTAACTAACCAGCTTTGGGAATATCCTCCTGTGTGGCATGCTGATGTAACTTATACACAACCTCTCTGTCGTGATTTACTCTCGCTGCGCCTGTGATTTATCTTAGCCCCAGGCCATTCCACTACTCAACCTGATATCTGATTTTCTCCCATTCTGCGTTCCACCCGTTTCCCAGCACACACCTGTCCTTGATTTGGGGGACAGCCAGACAACAGGAACAGCCTTTGACTGCTTTGCCTCCTGTTTGACTGACAGCGAAGAAATGGCCCTCTATATTTAGACGATCTCCCAAACCACAGGCCTTTGTATACCCTGAATGCAGCAGGGTTCCGGTTGAGTGTATGGCTTGATGTGTATGTGTGTGTTGTTGTGCTTTTTGGGCGGGAGGGGCGGAAGGGGATGGAGAAGGTGGGTGCGAGGAGGGGGTGAAGAGACCTTTGATGTGCACTTCTGATGGTATTTTAAACAATCTACCCCCTTCCACTGGTGCTCTGAGACACAATGTCTGTTTGTCTGATTTTATATCTATGGAGTAAGTCTATTAAAATGTTCTCTTTTTGCATGTGTGTGTGTGCAGAATAAGATACTGAACCGGACAGGCTGCTGCCCCGTTTGCACTGAAAGTGAGTAAGTTTACCTTCACCTCTATCTTTAAAGAATTAAAGCTGGTGTCTGCAATCGATCAAAACCTACAGCTCTACCAGGCAGCAATCAATAACAAGTGATTTGTCTGCTTATGCATATCAGCATATAGTAAAGACAGTAACAGTAACTAGCCTACACCAAGTAAACATTTCTATTTAAGACAATGTAATCTTAAATAGAAAAGGTAGCGTTAAATGCCAGGAGTGTTCAAGTCAAACCGGGACTACCTTCATTTCTCTGTATAATCCGCTGCTACACTATTGCTCTTATCCCAGTGTTTCACTAGTGCTTGGATACCACCAAGGTAGAAAGTTTGCTCAGTCTTCCTGCTTCACCTCTGAAACCCTGGCCTTCCAGGAACTCCTCTAATGCCCCAAACATGTGAAAATGGCTTGAAGTGAGGTCAGGACTGTCCGGAGGATGTGGCAACTCCCAGCCGAGTCCCTGTAAGGGCAGTATGAGGTCATCAAAGCTTTGGTGATCAAAGGAGGCAATCATCCAAATGGAAAGTGCGAGTTCTGATCATGCCTCTGGTATACTGAGAAAACTTTCTACCTTGATAGTATCCAAGCAACAATAAAACACTGGGATAAGTGCATTAGTGTAGCAGAGGATTATATAAAGAATAACAGGAGTTTTTTTATTCTCATAAGTGTGTCCTTTTATTCTGCACAATCAAAAGTTGCTGTTTGACTTGAACACCCGTCGTAATAACCTGTCACAGTAAGTTTGAATAAATGATAAATTATATACTCAAGAAAAAAATACGCTATGTAAAATGCACCATAAAAAGTCTTGGTACTAACTGTCACAACATATTAAATTCTAGTTGAGTCACGTCACTCTAGCTAAAAATCTAATCCATTTGAGATAAGGTCATGAGGCCAGGCAGCTGACGTCTGGCTCATATTAACTACCACTGCAACCAGATCTGCCATGCGCAATTCTCTGCTGTGTGTTCAAACCGATCACGGTCATGTTTCCTCTCAGATAATGGCTTTACTTTAGAATTAAAACAGAATGAATCACTGGGTTTTAAGGTCAGGTTAAAGCTGATGTTTGTGTCAAACACCATTATTATAACATGTTCTCCTCTCCGTCTCAGAGCCGGGCGTGTGCACTGTATTTGGCGACCCACATTACAACACGTTCGATGGACGCACCTTTAACTTCCAGGGAACGTGTCAGTACGTTCTGACCAAAGACTGCACGTCAGCGAGTGGCTTCACTGTTCTGGTGAAGAATGATGCACGGAAAACACGCTCGTTCTCCTGGACCAAGTCGGTGGAGCTGCGTATGCCGGGGATGACCGTGAGCCTGCACCAGCACTTAACAGTGCGGCAGAACGGCACACGTGTTGCACTGCCGTTCCACAGCACCGGTGTTCATATCGACCTCGATGGCTACCTTTTGAAGCTCACCACAATCATAGGTAAAGACCATGCTGATCATGTGATGCTCGTTAGAATGAAATGGAATCTTCAATCGGGACCGTATCCTGCTGAGTGAGAATGTACTTGATTTAGAACAAACATACTGCTTTCCTTTTTTGGCTGAGCAAAATGTTGAACACTAAGCTGACATATGAGGATCTTTATACTTGGCCACTGGGGTCAGGGGTCACATGGTCGTAGACAGGCTTTCTATGTTCTCAGCATGTACAGTGGAAACATGAACTTGACACAGATACAAAATTTTTTGGTTTTTCTACACACTTCACAGTTTTCAGAAGTCTATAAAGGAAAACCATAATTAAAAACTAAAAATATATCTATATCTTTTTTTTTCACAATATATATATATATAACAAATTATGCTCCATTTCCAAAACAGGATTATTATTCTCAGGTAGTGTAACTCAATAATTTTATGGTGTTATTTCCTGAAAGTCAGGTCATGTGTTAGTTGTTAACAGACACTAATCCTCTGTTAGACATAATGTAGGCATTTTAATAAAAAAAAATATTATGTCATTCAGATTGAGTTCAATTTCACAGTTGTTACTCAGACATTTAAAATTTACATTTTTATTCACTTTTTTCCTTCCTCCATTTTAAAGATCCAAATTATTTGTCTTTGTTTATGGCAACAAATTTGTGAAAAACTGTGGTTCATTGTGGTATTTTGTGTGTGTGTGTGTGTGTCAGGTCTTGAGATCACATGGGATGGTGACAGTTTGGTGGAGGTGGTGGCTGCCCCTCACCTGAAGAATCGACTGTGTGGTCTGTGCGGTAACTACAACGGGCACAGGCGAGACGACTCAGTGGGCAGCGATGGCCAGTTCAAGTACGACGTGGATGAGTTTGCAGAGTCGTGGCGTGTGGATGGTAATGAGGTGTGTGAGCAGCCTCCCCGCAGGCCCACGCCGTCCCTCTGCCCCGGCTCGGTAAAGGTGAAGATCCGTGCCCACCGCTCCTGCCACAAACTCAAATCCTGGGAGTTCCAGAAGTGCCACTCAGTGGTCGACTTCGCCCCCTTCTACAGGTGAATAACTCACTCCCACCCAACTAAACATCTATCTATCTATCTATCTATCTATCTATCTATCTATCTATCTATCTATCTATCTATGCTCTTTATATTAAATTAGTGATGTAGTGAACAAGCTAAAATATGAAGTAGAAGTATTATAAATAGGCTAAAATATGAACTAGCATTATTGTTGATGGCTTAAAACATTAACTAGCCTAAATAATAGGCAATAACAAACTAGCATTATAATAAACAAGCTAAAAATTAACGACACTAAAATAGTTAACAAAGCTTCATTAGTTTCCGTCAATTAGCCTTATAGAGAACAGAACTAGCATTGCAATTAACAGGCATCAGTAAATTGGGGACTGCGGTCCGGACCAGGACAGAGAGACAGTGCTATCTGGACCCTGATGCGTTTATACACTTTTATGTGTATTTAACTAATATATGTTTATTCTTCCTGCAAAAAGTTTAAAACCAGTTTGTCTCATACGTTCAAGCTGTGGCACATATAAAAATCAGTAATGTGAAGTGCCACTATGAGATAAAACACGGGTTGTTGGAGCAAACATACTGTACCTGTTGGTGAGGACGTGGTGAGGCGAGGGCGCGTAAAATACCCGAATTGAGAGACCAGTTTGAGAGTCCTTTCACATTCGTTTACAGCCCAGCAGCGTGCAAATGAAGAGTCACTGAAGATTGTTCTTTGCTTTCCATACAAATACAATGAACATAGTTACTAAAAACTGGCAATAAATGTTATTGTAATGCTATGGAAATTATAAATTGCTTATTTCTTATAGACCTACACACACAAACGCATAAGCTCAAAGAAAATCTTATTTGATTGGACCTTCCTACATTTTAAATGCCTGAAAACAAAAAAACTAAACATTAAACATTAAAACTAGCATTATAGTAAAACTAGCATTATAGTAAACAAGCTAAAATTAAATTAGCCATTTATTAAACAGGCACTGGCTAAATAGTAAAAAGACTAAAAATTTTAACTAGCATTTCAGTAAGCACACTAAACAAACATTAACTAGCATTAGCACGTAGCACACAACAACGAAACATGAATTAGCGTTATGCTAAAATGCTGTTGAAAACTATTTCCTAGCGACGTCTTTATTTCGTGTGCCAACTGAAGGTAAAGTTTATGCTCATTTAAGGCTAAAAACATGTAAAATGTTGCTAAACTGTATGACTTAGCTAAACCTGCATTTGATAAGCACCAGTTGTTTTGATTATCCTACTTAGCTTCTTTCCTGTAAACTCTTTTGCCTGTCTAGTGTAAATGTTACAGACAGACACTAGCTGATTAACATAGACAAAAATTAGGATTAGATTTTATTCCTGTTTCTTGGTGTGTATGTTAATATGTGAGGATTTTATTCAAGACCAGTTAGCGTAATGCTACGATGGATTTAGCAGGCTTCAGCTTTTTTTTTTTTTTTTTTTTTTAAATGGATCATGCTGCTTTTCATTATTATTCTTATTAATAAAACAAATCCGCTGCGCACATTCCAAACACAGATAACTGTAATGTGCTGAACAAATTAATATTAATGCTGAAATAATCTGACTGAAAACGCAGGTGTAATTAATCTTCTAAACACTAGATGGTGCTCTTGTTCCATGGTCTTAACCACAGGTTCATGCACTATACAATATTTGAGTCTGAACATGAATCTGTATAATGTTGAACATTTACTTGTCTTGATTCATTGAAACATGTGATTCTGTTGTTTCAGGTCATGTGTTACGGATATGTGCGAGTGCCCGGTGCATAAGAACTGCTACTGCGAGTCCTTTATCGCCTACAGCCGGGCGTGTGAGAGAGAGGGAGCGCCTGTGCTCTGGAGGCCCGAACAGTCGTGTATGAGTAAGTAACAAATGATGTAGAAAATAATCATTTACTCTTTGGATGCATTTGCATCCTATTTAAAAAAAAATTTCAAGCACATCTACTACTTTCAGTCATGTCTCTATTGGTTTGTTTCTTGATTGTAGCCCCCTGTTCGGTGTTACTACTTGATTAGTCTTGTATTGCTTTACATCGTTTCATGCTTTTTACTGTTAAGACTTTGTCATTGCTCCAAATAAAAATTTCTGTCTGTCTCTCTGCGCAGCCACGCAATGCAAACACGGCGCTGTGTATGACACCTGTGGCCCCGGCTGCACCAAAACCTGCGACAACTGGAACGAGATCGGTCCGTGCCACAAACCCTGCGTGGCTGGCTGCCACTGCCCGGCTAACCTGGTGCTCAGCCAGGGACACTGCATTAAACCCATGTCCTGCCCTGGCCGGTGACCCGAGTGATGCCGGCGAATCTGCAGCCTGAACTGTATGCAGGCGGGAGGCCAAAGACACATGAAAAATAAAAAAACACTCAAGGTTGGACTGGATCATTTGTGAGCCCTTGCGACGGGAGTGCAGGACAGGATAAGCAAACCCTGACCTCCTCTCAACCAGAGGACCTCGTGCTGCATGGACACGGGAGTGAGCAGCTCGTGTTCATTGGACACGACCTGGACGTCTGGGACACGTCGGACCTCTAACGCCAACTGGACGCTCAATACGAACTAAAAAGGACTTGTACAAAATGCTAATTTTATTAATGTCGAATTAAAAGGAACTATTTATGTATTTCATTTAGATGTGTTTATTTTGTATATGCTGTGCCTGCAGAGGAGCACTAACATGCTCAAGGAGAAAAGTACTGTACGAGTGACTGCGTGTGTGTGTATATATGTGCCGGTATGTGTGAACTTTATGTAAATGTAACTGGTCTAATAAGCAATTATTTATGAAACACGTCGAGACCTGTATCCTCTGAAAGAAATGAAATGAGCCGTGGTCTTTACGTGGGTGTTGGGTGGGGAAGCGAGGGGAGCACCTGCGAGCCTGTGCAGAGACTCGTCACAAGCTAAGAAGGAAGGACAAAAGACTGTCGGTTTGCCCCTATGGTGGCTAAACCTGAATTAGTGGCTTCCCTTATTTAAAATGTGTTTAAGATATTCAAAGCGTGTGCCTGGTTATCTTGATGTTGTGAATAAGCTGTTAATGGAATAAACAATAAAAGGATTATTCAGTTTTAAACGACTAATCGTGCTTGTTATGCATCATATATACAGTATTATATGTACTTATAAACTAGTAGATTTTGTTGTGTACAGATGAGATAAAAGAAGAGATGAGAAAGAAAAATAAAGCAATAATTCACCAGGTATTTAAAAATCTTTACACCTTCAAACCTTTAATAAAAATCGTCGTCACTATTGCCTACATTTATTGACAAACCAGTTTCATTATGACAGCGAGGAAAGGCAACATGCAGATTAGCAGCACGTACAAACACGTCTTGAAAACTTAAAACACTTAAAACTTTACTAATGACGAGTTAGTGCAAGTCAAACTGAATCCACCTCAGGAGCGATCTCATGATGTAAACAGTCCACCTAAAAATGTGCACACACACACATACTGCTAAATGATGTTTCGCGATGTACAGTACTGTAGCTAGCTAGCTTAGCAGTTTAGTTTTAGATGAACTGATCTTTATCGAGGTAGTGATGATGAGCACAACATCACAACAATTTTAAACTGCACCTGAAGAGTAACACGTTAAAGGTAATAAAAACGCACAATACATTCAGGTTATATGACTGGTGTGTTTGTATTGCTGTGGGATGACGGGCATGGAACTAATATCCATGTGCGTATAGTATGAAGTATGATATGATATACAGTATACAGTATGTGGGGGGAAAACAGATTTATATATATATCTATATACATATGGAAAAAAAAAAAGGATGCAGGAGGAAACTACAGTGTACTACGGTGGAACATGTTGGTGTAGAAATACATCGATATATTTTGTCCTGTTTCTCAAGAACGAAATCAGATATAAATACAGATACAAATAATAAAAAAAAGTAGGATCTGAATTGTTATTTCTTGTTTGTCTGTTTTTTTGTAATAAAAAGCGAACCAGAACATCTGGTTGAGATGTGATGTATATCGAATATGAACAGGGATCATTTATATATAAAAAGATAAAAAACAAACAAAAAAAAATGCACGAGTGAGACTACTAATCTGTGAATGCGTAGTTCGATATGAAATGTTCAAAACCATGTTCAATAAAACACATCTCTAGTCGAGATGATTCATGTACTGGAGTGATGTAGCTAAAGGTAAGTCATGCCGGTTTAGGCCACGCCCACTAGACAGAAATATTTGAAGCGCTAGAATATACAGCTGTGTAAAACTATTCCTGTAGCACACTGCAGTTACCACCTGTATAACTATATAGAAAAAAAGTCCAAGACAAGCCTTATCTTCCTTCCTAATTATTATTGCGCATGATGTCAAATGATGTAATATCAAAAATAATACATTAACAAGTCTACTAATGTACATTAAACCAATTTGCTTATATAGAGATTCTCTCCAGTGTTGGCTTGGTTTAATCTCTCCCCGGTTGGCCTGGAGAAGGGAAGCGACTCTAACAGGATCATGGTGAGGTGTCTGTATGGCTTGTGCGTGCATGGATCAGTGACTAGTCGTCTGATAGCCAGAGTCTCTGAACAGTTATAAGATCTTCTGCAGAATGGAATTGGGCACTTCAAGGGTTTCATCCTTGACGAGAACAATATCGTAAGAGTCCAAGTATTTCTCCAGACGCTCCTCGATCTGCAAACAAAAC
This sequence comes from Clarias buthupogon, assembly GCA_030014345.1. Lineage (NCBI taxonomy): Eukaryota > Metazoa > Chordata > Actinopteri > Siluriformes > Clariidae > Clarias > Clarias buthupogon. The sequence continues at coordinate 4,415,071 of JAQMYK010000018.1, read as the reverse complement.
CAAAAACAAGATTATTATTAGCACGACACCAAGTCTCCACTTTAAAACTCTTGCTGCGTGAGAGACAGAGACAGAGAGAGAGAGAGAGAGAGAGAGCAGACCTTATCGTTGAGGAAGCCGATCTTCAGGAGGTTCTCCACATTGGGGACGCCGTCGGCCATGTTCAGGTCCCCGAGCGAGTCTCCCAGAAGGATGATGTTGCTGTTCTCCTTCAGCTGTTTGAAGTATTCGGTGTTTCGCAGCGCGCCGTCATGCTTGTTGTACACGTGAATCAGCTCGCCTTTAAAGCCTTTCAGGACGCCCTGCGGACAAAAGAAGACAGCGCCCCCCATAGTCGGCTTTTAAAACAGCAAACAAACTGTGCAGTTTTTCCACATCAATAAGTTATGCAACATTGTTTTTTCATAACTGAAAAAAGATAATAATAGATAAAACTATTGATAAAATCCTTCCACTCTTCCAAAAAATTTTTATTTCGTTTATTTTTCCAGTTATTATTATTTTATAATATTATTATAATTTAAAAACCATTTAGTTTTTATTAGTAATAAACTTGTTAATATCTTTTTACTATATATACTGTATATACCTAACTGTTTATTGCTTTACATACTGTATGTCTGTGTTTGTACCTAGCACAGGGTTTGTGTAATTGGAAACGTTTACAAGCTTTTATGCTCGCCCTGTATTTGATTTTTTCAAAAATATTTAGACATTGAACAAAAAATAACGCAAAACAGCATTATTGTTTTAAATGTTTTACAGGCAGTTTAAACACACTTTTCTTAAAACTTTTGGCCAAATGTTGGTGTTTAATTTCAGATAAAGGTACAAGCGGTACCTTGGCATACGAACGACCCGCATTGTGGACTAAAAGATCTAAAATTTTGCAAGAAATTCGCCTCGGTATGCAAAGCATTTTCGGCATGCAAGTGACCAAGCTGGTCGCTCGTCAGGGCACAGCCAAGTGAAGTGAGTTTACATATTTTTTGGTGGGTTTTTTTCGTGCTTTTTATGCAAGACACAACAAGACGAAAAGGGAGCCACTTTCAGGTTCGTTTTTAAAGCAGCCGGTGCCAAGAGGAATCATAAATTAAGGTTAAATCAGGTTTAATGTATTTATTTCATATTTTATTAATTTGCATGTCTTTTCTAAATGTTTTGTTTGTTTTTATATGCAAAAATATGATAATAGTGTTGGAAATTAGTAATATTGGTAATATTTTTTGTGGCTGGAACGGATTATCTGCATTTACATTATTTCCTATGGGAAAATGCGTTTTGCAATACAAAATTCCGCTTTAAGGACTCGCCTCAGGTTACATAAATAACTGTTCTTTGCTTTCACAAAATGTGTCTGTCAGATAAAGTGATATAAAGTAAGTACTTGTGCATATATATATATATATATGAACTGGAAGCTAATTCTCCAATGAATTAATAAACATTCTTCTAGTCGGATTAAATGGTTTAGAAGTGCGTGTCTTGAACAAGTTTTAAATGCCACTGAATTAACTACTGAGTTAATTTTCATCATTAAACACAAATACAAAGATCTCACATTGATCAGTATGTGTCAGGTTGATACTCACGCTCTCATCGAAGTCCATGAAGTTGGAGACGACTTTGACGTTGGGGTGATAAACCCCAGCCTGTCTGATGATCTCCTCCAGCACGTCTCCCAGCCCCGCAGAGAAGATGAACACGGGAACATTGTGCTGTTGTAGCCGGTCAAAGAAGTGCTCATAACCCTCCCTGTGACACACACACACACATATATACACAAATATACCCAGTGTCTCTATACTGATATTAGCAATATTTAATATTTAAAAAGGAGTTTGACAGGATAATGATAATGATGATGATGATTTACCGTAAACTGACATCGGATTCTCTGACCACCTCAGGGAGTTTGTCCTTCTGTAACCGCTGCTCCACCAGTAATGTGTGGGATTTAAAATACCTAAAGCAACAGAGGAATGCAGTTTAAAGTGTTAAGCAAAGTGTGTGGCAGTGTTTGTGTGTGTGTTAGATAACTAGGATTAGAAAGATGTCTTGGCTCAGTCTCACATGGAGAACCAGTTTACACTTTATTAGCACTTTTACCATCAGACTTTTTTTGCGAACCAGAAGGAAAAACATTTTAAGAAGAAAACTTAAATATTGCAATTATTTTGTGTTGAAATTGATGTATCGTCACGCTGCCTCCAAAATCGATCTATTTTTATTCATTTTTATTTTTAATATATTTGAATTTGAGGTGGTGAAATGTTGCAGTTCCTCTATTATCCTACAGGTGGTGCCCTCACACATTGGCAGGAAGCAAAGCATTCTGTGAAGTAGGAGTGAATTATTCTCTAAATTTGTTTAGAATTTTAACACAATCTGGTATATATTGGGATATTTATAAAATCCTGAAAGTATCATAATTGCAATACAAACTGAATCTGCATATTTTGGATAGTGGGATCATAAACCATAAATCATTATAAACCATAAATCAGTAGAAGATTAAGGATGTACAAAGTCTGTACAGTATGAGTGGACACGCATATAAATCTAAACATTAGCATTAAGGGGAATATTTGTGAGGTTTAAGACATATACGGTCAGCTCACCATTCCACCATAAACGGGTATTTCTCCTCCATGGTCAGATGCGGGTCGATCTCGATCGGATAGTACGTCTCCTTCAGGTTAAACAGCTGGAGGGAAATAAGGAGGAATGCATACGTTGCATACTTTTGCAGGATTGGGTGGATGTATATATATATATATATATATATATATATATATATATATGAGTTTCAACATGCATGACCGCTCACCTTTTGCCTACATTCTTCTGTGACGAGTTTGCAGTTATCAATTATATCTGTGGAAGATGAAAGAAGTCGATCAGCACGATGCTTGTGTCCTGTGTTTAGTGAAATTTATTTAGTGATTTAAGATTCCAGTTCGGGTGTAGCGGGTTCGACTTACTGTGGCAGGTCGGGCAGCGTTTTCCGTTGATTGAAAATTTGCTTAAGGTCATGTCAAAGTCTGTGATGATCTGAAACGTGAAACAATGAAGTGTGACCTTTTAATTGAAGGTTTTTCCTGTTTGCTCAGGATCAAAGCACTCGTTAGCTCATTATCAAAATGTGAGAAGTGCTGGGAGGTGAGAAAGCTAGAAACTGTGCAAGACCCTTAAAACTTTTTTTAAATATGTATTTTTTAAAGGTCTTGTAATAAAACAAAATGTTCATTATATAGTTTTATCCTGATACCTAAACATTAATGCATTACATCACACTGCTTATAAAATTTATATTTTATAATATTTTAACATTTTTTATAAAAAAAAAATAGTTTTTTGGTAAAATATTTGGTAAAATGATAGTTTTTTTTGTCACAACCAATTTCAATTCAGGGTTATATTAATGCACTTGATCTACTGTAAACCTTCATTGTTTCTATAGTAACAACATGCACTAGGATGTTTATTTTGGACGCACGACATAATAAAATTGTGATGTTTCCTGTACTGGGTTGATTTAACATTCAGTGTCAGATAAATCATAATAATTGTGAAATTGCTCTAGTAGTTAATACTTTCCAATGTGCTGTTATAAGAAAGGAATAAACATTTCGTTATTTTGATCGCACCACTGTGCCGGTAATTGTTTTATTACATATTTAAAAACACGTTTGATGAGGTTAATATCCTGCTTTGACATGTTGATGCAGGATCAGGCGGCTCGTATCTGAACTCATACACTGACTGACAGTCCTGGTGAGGATCTGACCCTCGTGTCTTACAGCGAGTCTGTACCTGTAGTTTAGAGGCGCCGCCTTTAATCAGACCGCAGATGATCTGCTCCACCCGCTCAGGGTCCTTGATGTGGACCGTGCTCTTCTCAAACTCGGGCATCTACGGAGACACAAGGGGAGAACAGGGGTCAGGGCAGGACAGACTGAGAGAGAGAGAGAGAGACAGACAGAGAGAGAGAGAGACAGATGGATGGACAGATATGCAAATATATAGAATGAAATATGTGTAGATAAACGGATAAATAAAATAAATAAGACACACAAAGACATACAACTTTCATTTATTTTTTTGGGTAAAATCAACTGCTTAATGTTTTTATTCCCAGTTTTTCGATTTTTTATTAAATCCTTTATTTATTCACTTGGTTGTTTTTCAGTTGTCACAGCACCCCCCCCCCCCACCCCCCCTTCACTGTAATGCTGCACCAACATTCATCTAAAATTACTTTTAGACACGTGATGGAAAGGAGGACGGCTTTTAAAAGGCCAGGAGGAGGGAATGGTGCCAGGTAAAGTAATCTCCCTCTCTCAGACACACACACACACACACTGTATATTTAAGTGAGCTGAACGAGAGGCTCAGTCATGACACAGAGGAGCAGCATGTTGCAGGGCTGAAAAAGTCCTAAAGGACGGCTAGAGAAGTAAGTTACAGCAAACCGTTCTGTGTTCCCACTGTATTTCTGTTTCCGTTATGTGTATTAAAATCATTTCCTTATGTGAATATGTAATAGAAACGATACAGGATGAAAATAAAACACTATGGCTTAAAGATATCAAAGAGAAACATCTGTTCTTTTCACTTCCTTCGTGTCATTTGCTGTTTTTTCCGTACTGGTTTTAAACTCTGTGTTGAATCTGATCTCTCGGTCCATGTGCGCACCTATTCTGAGCAGCGGTGAAAAAATAGCTACAAACAATCCTGGGTATGGAGAGAAGGTATATTTTTAACGCTGCTAATCACAGAGTATGGCTGACCTGTGTGTGTGCATGTGTGTGTGTTTGTGTGTCGGTGTCCAGTCTGTCAAAACAACAACTGGTATTATGGAACTTTATAGAGTATTGTGTATAATATTACATTAATAAAAAAATAGCAAATTGAGTATTTATAGAATTTATTTTGTAATTAAGCAATACGTCATAACTTCACAGCATTTATATTATTGCATGATTATAACTAATATTATTATTATTATTACTAAGAAACAGCATTAACACATCAGACTCTTTTGCACTTTTTACTGAAACTTCCTGAATCTTCTAGACTCTACTTCAAACCTGCAGTTTGTTTTGCAAAAAAGACAAACGGACTTATATAACATTTATCACGCGCTTTCAATCCACATAATAGTCATAAACTCATATAAATATATAAAATATTTCCTTTCATTATAAATCAATACAATCATTATTCAGCTACTTTCCACACAATTCCATGATGTTATTTTTTAATTCATGTAAATGCGAATAAAAAAACCTCTAATCCAACAACAAGAAGTTGTTTTCTGTCTGTCTGCTTACCTCTCCTGTGTTGTTGCAGCTTTTTGTGAGAAACAAGGAAGGAAAATTCTCTCTGTCAGAGGACGGTTTATATAGCTGAGCCACACTGGGGGCGTGGCCTATGCACAGATCACAGATAAGCCCCACCCCTTTCCGAGAGGCCCCTCTCGCTCTCATTCCCACATACGGCATACAGTGTAGATAAACAGCACAGTGACTGATAGTTAATTAATATCTTTTACAAACATAATGTGCTGTCTCTGTGTGAATTCGAGTCTCCTGTTGAACTGAATGAACCCCCGGAACCGTCTACAGTCAGGTTTCTCACAGATTTAAGTATAAAATATAAAATCAAATCGAATAGGACAGTACAGAATAAATTTAAACGGGATATTATGGATCAGTGAAAAGTCAATGGGAATAAAGTGTGCAAGCATATTGACTTTCAGGTCAATTTATAGAATAACATGGAAGAGAAAAAAAAAATAGATCCATACAAAATGAGTCACAAGGGGCGTTCGAGTGAAACTGGGACTTTTGATTAAAAAAAAAATATAAATAAATAAATAAATTCTCATGAATGAAGGCTGACATTTGTAAAAGACTTCAAGCACAGGATGGTGATGAGACCCTTTAACTGCAGTAAGAACCTTTAATGAATGGTGGAAACTTTTTTTTTTTTTTTTAAAGAAGGCCGTATGTCCGTGAATGATAATTCCGGTCGAGGTCGCTCATCATTCCTGAACTGGACTTGTACCTGTGATCGTTCAGCGAGGTGGACGTCTGATCTTTAAAAATGGTGAGCTGATTAGCAGAAGAGACGCATCTGTCTGTGGGAACTGTACACATAATCATTCATCAACACCGCTTGCACGTTACAGGAACTCGGCTGGCTGGGAGTTATTGCTACATCACCAGTGCAGTCCTGACCTCGCTCCAAGCCATTTCCACATGTTTGGGGTCATTAAAGGAGTTCCTGGGAGGCCAGCGTTTCAGACTTGATGCCGGCAGTCCAAGCCTGGCTCTGGCGTGCTGAGAAAGTATTCAAGCGCTGGGATAAGTGCATTAGTGTAGCAGGGGCTTATATAGAGAAGTAAGTGAGTTATTACTCTCATAGTTATGATATTCAAAATTCCCGGTTTGACTTGAACACCCATGTAACAATAAAATAAAGGATTGTGGAATTTAAAAAATAGAATATAATTGGAAAGAACATCATAGAATAGAATAAAATGAACAGAATAGAACAGAACAACTGATTTTTTAAAGATTAAAATGAAACATAAGAGAAAGTTACAGAATTAGAACAGAACAGAATTAGAACAGAACAGAATAGAGTAAAATAGTGTAATAGTATAGAATAGAATAAAAGAGAACAGTGGAGAATAGAGCACAGAACAGATAACCAGCTGGTTGGGGAGTTGCATTGAGAGCAGGACAGTCACAGAAAAGGCACTTGGATTGGTTTCTGGGCTCATTAAAATAAATAAAGTTGCCAAAGGAAACTAAAAATTCAACAAATATAGTTTAAAGTGTCAAACTGTAAAACCTCAACGCATCATGTTAAAACTTGTGTCTTTTACTCTGTGGGTTTTATATTTGGCTGAAGATGTAGACAGACGTGAACTGGTTTGGGTTTGAAAGCAGGTTTCAGCTGAAGCACCGACACCAGCATTATTCCTCTTTCATTCTACAGAAAATATTTTAGAAATGATCTACTGCTCATTTCACAGGCTGTGTTAGTCTAGAAAATAAGGCAACATCTGTGAAAAACAGACTGCGCACCTTAGGACTGTAATTTCGCAGGTCAGAAAATGAGTACCTTTAAATTTCCAGATGTCCAGAGATGCACGTGAACTCTGTGGTATTTGAGGCCTCCTCGATTTAGGGCAAAAAGTCCCAACAAGCTATTAAAGAGAAGGAAAAGTCACTGCTGGAGTTCTTACACATAATCAGTTTGGCTCTCGGTCTCTCTCTTTGCCGCTCGCGATAATCAGTCGACGTGATTGGGGATGTAGAAAGCGGTCCTCGACCTACATTCTTCTCGTGATTAGAGTTGTTATCAGGTCAGAAATGATCCCTTCATGGTTTGATGTGTCGTATATCCACTTGTAAAAGGTTTGGGTCCAAAGTCGTCAAATGTTGAATGGCTTATTTATCACGTGGCGACACCTCTGTTGATGGCTCCACTGTAAGAGCTGTGTTATACAGTAGACTACAAGGTCGCTTTGTAGATTCGACATTGGAGTGTGTGTAGCAGGCTTATAAAAACACGCAACATGCAAACAGGATGCCCAATGTCTGGATCAACATGCACAAATCTGAGGGTGTTACTGTGCGCTGATGACCAGCACCACACACTTTATACTCCGAGGAACAAATCGTTTTAAAGTATGCCAGTGTAATGCATGTATTATGCAGTTTGGTGTCGCTTGGGCGCCGGCCTATTTAAACCTTCCTTCACAGTTTTGTATAAAAAAATTTATAGGAAAAATTTGAATATTCTGACTATATTGAATTTTATTAGCTTTTTATTCCACAGTGCCATTTGATGCTTTTGATATGAACAAATTAACAATAAAATCCTCAGTAAATGACAAAACCTTTAATTATTTAATTATAGTATTTTATATATATATATATATATATATATATATAATTTCATATATGAAATGCCATTTTATGAATTATACTTTATTGTAAAGGGTTAAAACTGATAAATAATTATTAACACATTACATAAAATGTACACAATATTTTAAACATATGCTATGGCACTGCTGAATTCTCATTTAATTAATTTATTTATGTAATCATATTTTGTAATTGTTTTAATAAAAAGATATATGATGTTACATACATAATTTTTTTTTAATGCATTAAATAAATGTAACACATTTAAATGTATTTTTTATAAACTTTATTTTGTATTGGAATTATTTTATTTAATGTATTTTTATTTATGTACTTAAATTGCACTTATTTATTTAATTATATTTATTTATTTATTCATTCATTCACCCATTCGTTAATTTTATTATTGTATTAATTTAATTGTATTTATTGTATTTTATATATTTATTGTACTTTTATTTATTTATATTTTATTTACAGTATTTATAGACGCTTGAAAAAAATTTAAGCACTTTTAACAATGGACACGTCACAAAGGAGCTTTACAGAAACCTGGGTATAAAATGTAAATTAATATTTTTAAATTTGTCCCTCACAAACCAGTCAAAGATGGTGGTGGCGATGGAGAAACTGCCTGAGACATCTTGACATCTACACACATGCACATTTGCACACTTCTTGTACATTTCCACTTATTTCCATTTAAATTAATCCTTATATTTTCTTGTCATTGTATAGATATGTTTTTTTTTATATTTCTTATATGTATATATATTTTTAATATAGTTTTTTATATTGTGTTCTATTTATTTCTTGTTAACTGTTTTTACATTTTTAAGGTCAGGGGCAGTCGTTTAAGCATTTCACTGCATATCATACCGTGTATAAATGTGTATGTGACAATTAAAATTTGAATTTGATTTGAGACGACATGAGGAAGAAACCTCGAGAAGAACCAGAAAAAAAAGGGCCCATCCTCATCTGGGTGAAACCAAAAAGTGTGATTGTATATGAATTTTCAGTAAATTACAATAAATTATAAATTCTCACTGGTCAGAAGGTGATTTTCATTCAAGTGTTTAGTTGTTGATATTCTGCAAAGGGACGTTTATTTAACATTTGTGGAAGAAGTCTCCAGTGTCGGTGCTCTGTAACAGAGTTTACACTTTGTAGTTTCTCTGTAATTACGAGACAGAGAGAATGTTGAGACACTGTGGGAGGAATGTGTGTTTATCATAAATCATGACTTTTGTGACTTCTTCAAGACTTTAAATAACTAGAAATTGATTTTTTTTTTACAAAATAAATGATGGGTCTTTCTCTAAAAAAATTTACCTCCTGGCAAAGTGTTGAACCACAGTATAGAACTTTCTGACATGTTGACTTTAAAAAAAAAAAAAAAGAAAGAAAAATGCGGAGGGGGGAGTAATGTCCATCTACATGATTCCACACTGTCGTTGATTGATTTTCTATTTCTTATTATTTATTAGTCCTAATAAAATGCAGCCTGTGACGATGCGGTTCAGCGGGAGCATGTTGATGCTGTTGCTGAGGTTTGTGAGCCAAGGATCCTGAGTCGGACCGGTTTGCTAAACTCACCGCACAAAGAAGAAGCTGAAAAATCCTCATATCTGGTCTGGAAGTATTTACTGAAATCATTATCGCCTCTTAATCAGCAGTGAGCTTTCCACAGAACCGATCATCAGCTGCCTCTCTCACTCATTCTCCATCAACTAATGTGTGTGCTTTAAAGGTCAAAAGGTCAGAGTTCAATGTCTTTAGCTGTATATTTAAGCCGTCACTGGATCCTTGTGAATGTTACAAATGTACTTTACTAAAAAAACACAAAACACCAGTTTCTCTTATAATCGACCTACTTTATGGGTGTCGAATCACAAATTTAAAACACACACCTTTCTCCAAAACCTCTTCGGGATGGAAAGAGCATGTATCTAAATCCAAAGCTCGCAAAAAACGCCTTCGAGCTGAGAACTTCCAATGCTGCCTGCACTCACTGACCTCGATGTTCAGAAAGAATTCCACAGCGCAGAAGCCGAGACATGCCATCCATTATCATGCTGACTTTTAACCCCCTCAAACACTCACACACACACACACACACACACACACACAGATGCGCACACAGTGTCCCAATACCTCTCAAGGCCAAATAAGACGCACCATCGTACGCATTGATCTGGGAAATCTCGGAAAGTGATAGTGAAGGATGTGATAAAGCAGAGAATGCTGAAAAAAGCCAAGTCGGGGAAAAGAATCGAACCAGGACAGCAGCCATCGACGCAGACGGAGACTTAAAAGTGCCATAAAAGTGACTTCTGTATACTGTATAAAGCAACATAAAGATTTTCTGATCACAAGCACTTTTATAAATTAGACACTGATGCATGAATAAGAAGCCGGACAGATTAGAGGTTACTACAGGTTACAGTATACACTACACCACATCCTGATAGCTTACAAGGTGTTGATGCATTTTCCTTAAAAGCAGCCTTCATTATGATACACTTGTTTACTTATAACTAAATATATGAAACAAGATTTATTAACAATTTCTTAAAGGTATAAAAGGGGTCTCCAGTAATGTAAATTTTTTTTGTCTTTAGGATAAAGGACTTTGCAGTTTCTTGGAAATACGTCAATATGTTTGTCTGTCTTATCAATTTCATGAAAAAAAAGAAAAAAAAGGGAAGCTGGCAAAGTTTATAGCTGCTACAATATACTTATTAATAGGACTTCCTCACAAGGCTGTTCCACAAGTTTAATCGTAACTACAGGGGGAGTTCAAGTCAAACTTATGATGAAATTTCTGGTGAATGATGACGTGCAACCGATTGAAATTTAACAAGACTCCAAGGACAGTACGGTGATGAGACTCAGTGAAACATCTGAATGGTGCAAACGTTGTAAAGAAGTACGTAAGTCCATGAATGACAAGGTCTTCCATTAGTGTGGAGAACACTTGAGTTCTTCCACTCCAACCAAGGGTACATCATGCCTTCAGTGAGCCTCTTTATTCCAGACACAAAGTTGTTATGATCCAAAATACAAAGACATCATACACAATCATGATCTTCAATACTTCTCTCAATACTTTAAACTTCTGTCCGCTGTTGAGTTTTGTAAGTGCGTCACTTATGGAAAAAAAAGCAGTACATTCAAACCAAAATTAATACTACAAGGGGCGTTCGAGTCAAACCGGGACTTGTGATGAAATGTCGCGAACCCATTGACATTCAAGAACAGTACGGTGATGAGACTCTTAGCCGCAGTAAAACATTTGAATGGATCCTGGCTGAGGTGGCTCGGAGCGCACTGCAGTCGTTCCTGCAGTCATTCGATGGATAACTTCAACTTCAACATCAACTTGTGGAAGAATCTGTGTGAACTATACACACAATCATTCACCAACACCACTTGCATATTACAGGAATTTGCCACATCCCCTGTACAGTCCTGACCTCGCTCAAAGTCATTTCCACATGTTTGGGCCATTAAAGGAGTTCCTGGGAGGCCAGCGTTTTAGACATGAATCAGACAGGAGGTCTGATCATGTCTCCGGCGTACTAAGAAAACTTTCTATCTTGATGGTGTCCAAGCACTAGTGAAACACTGGGATAAGTGCATTAGTGTAGTAGGGGATTATAAAGAGAAATAAAGGGAGTTTTTACTCACAGAACTGTGTTCGGTTATTCTGTGCAATCAAAAGTCTTGGTTTGACATGAACGCCCCTCGGATAAAAATAAATAAAAGAATGTATGACAAAAATTAAAAGTAATATTTGTTGGCAAATTGCTTTGGTATAAATATGAACAAATGCTTTAATTACCGTGTTATTAATTAAGCTCTGTTTATATAAGCCATCAATTCCATATTATAATGTCATTTATTTTTATATTCTAAACCTGAATATGCATTAAATGGAATAAATATTGATGAATCTGGATGCTGACATTTAGACAAACATCTATTACAGCAGTTAATGTACATAGTTAGATTATTTTAAGATTTCCTCAGTTAACACACCATGAATTATAAAATGAACTACTGTTTTACGTATAAAGCAACACATAGATGAGAGTCAAAGGTTGGTTGAACGGATCAAACCATCGAACGCAGCAGAGCTTTACGATTAAAGGTCAGATGTACTAAACTGTTTGCACATGTTGCCAAACACAATAAAATCTAATTCTTTGTGAAAATCTGAGCGAGTGGAGGACACTTGAGATTTTCCACTTGAACCCGTCTTCATGGTGGAGGACGGGGGGGTATTGTCATGCTAGAACAGGTTTGGGTCTGTTAGCTCCAGTGAAGGGAATTTGTAATGCTAAAGCACTTCCAACCATGGTCTCCAATGAAGAACAACCATCTCTGCAAACTTTCTGGGGAAAAATGGAAGACCATGAACTGCAACAAAGGAGATTTTCAGCGAGGGTTCGAGAGTTGAGTTCGAAGATGGTGCAAATGCATGGCTTGTGATGGAGGCTATGTTGTACTCTACCAAAACATGCAACACACACTACCAGTCAGAAGTCTGGACACACCTTCTAACTCCATGGTCTTTCCTCATTTTTATTTCTTTCTACATTTTAAAACAATACTGAAGGCATCCAGAATCTCCAATAATATCATTTGAACAGTTGATATTGAGATGTATCTGCTACTTCTGCTCTGTAAATCCTTCATAACGGCTCTAATCTGAGGTGCTGGTTGTTAATTGGTGATTTCTGAGGCTGGTAACTCTAAATGAACTTCTCCTCTGCAGCAGAGGTAAGTTTTGGTTTTATTTTCCTGGGAAGGTCTTCATGAGAGACAGTTTCATCATGGAGCTCCATGGGTTTTGCAAATGCACTTGACACAATACTGTTCTTGCAAGAACTATTCCAGCTGACCTTCAGGTCTTAAAATAACAACCAACTGCAATGAAATCTTAAGTAATTATAATGAAAAAATAATAATAGTTAGACAACATGTCCAAAGTTTTGCCTGGTACTGTACATCAGTAAATTAAAATGTATGTGTACTGCTACATTACTTTTATACAACGTTTATAAAATAACAAATAGATAAAGATATACTGTAATATAATGGGACTTATGGAAGGTTTACTCTTTTTATACCACAGTAATCTGTTAATATTTTTAAAATTCAGATCATGTCAATGTAATAAACAGGATGTCATGTCAAACACTTGTTTGTTATTTGCAATTATATTTAATGTTTGGGAACGTCAGTGATAAATAGCACTATTTTTCATCTAAAAAGTATTTGCCCCCTTTATGATTTTTACACATTTTTTTACCTTTAACTACATATTTTAGTTCTTGTGGGAATGTGTCGCACATAAATGAAAAAAAATAAAAATAAATAAATTATATATATATATATATATATATATATATTCTTTTTTTTTCTTACAAATGTATGCATGAAATTGGCAGGACATGAAGAAGAGGCAAAGTCCGAACTTAAATCTGATTGAGATCCTTAAAAGGCCGTTCATGATAGAAAACCCTCCAATGTGGCTGAAGTAAATCAATTCTGCAAAGAATGAGATCATCATCAACTGCATTTTGTATTTACTTGAGTCTTTGTGACACATTTCATATAATTTATACAGTTTATACTTTTACATTATACATTTATATATTACTATCACTTATTCACTCACTCACTCATCATCTATACCGCTTAATGCTGTCTTCAGGGTCGCGGGGAGCCTGGAGACTATCCCAGAAGACTTATACCCCTATCTCACCTATGTGGTTTCGCGTGGTGGCCATAAATATGGTTCATTATGATTCACCGCGAGTTTTTGGCGTTGTGAGTACATTTCCATCTTTCCGCATGAAAAATTAAACATGTTTAATTTTTTTGGCGGTCCTCGCGGAAGTTTGCGGACCTTGGTGAACTTTGCGGAACGTCAGCGGAACGCCGGCGGGCAATCGCGGCAACTCACGGTGCCCAACATCGTGAGTCAAACCGCACAGGTGAGATAGTGGTATTAGGGCACGAAGCGGGGTACACCCTGGACGGGGTGTCAATCCATCGCAAGGCGCACACACACACATACACACTACGGGCGACTTGGGAATTAGCCTATTCTGCACGCCTTTGGACTGTGGGAGGAAACCGGCGTACCCAGAGGAAACCCACCAAGAACATGAAGAACATGCAAACTCCATGAACACAGATACGGGAATCAGACCTGGCTGCGAATCGAACCCGGACCCTGGAGGTGCAAGGCGACAGTGCTAACCACTACACCACTGTGCCGCCTTATAGTTTACTATTTTATTTTTTATTTTATCGTAACTGTTTATTGTATATTTGCGGATTTTATATTTTACGTTCTTTTTCTAGTGCAATTTGCCTCTTATTCTATTTCATCTTTCCCTTTTTAGGCCACTAACAGTTGTATAAGCATTTCACTGCATATCATACTGTGTATGGTTGTGTACGTGACAAATAAAATTAAAATTTAATATCAAAATGTGTTTGATTATCTGAATCGTTTAAAGTGTCCCTTTCCTTAAGTCAGGAAAAGGACAAATATTTTTTTCACAGCACTGTATGCACACTCTCCTGTACAACTTCCTATGAATTAGCTGCTACTATAGAAATTATCCTGTTTTAGTAAACGTGCATTAACAGTTTGTGCTGCAGAACTACTCTGGGAGCTGCTGTTATAAGAAACTAATCTACAAATTTGACCTATAAATGTAACATTTTGCAATTCTGCTCATGTGACTGCATCAGCAGGTAAAAATATACTGAACTCTGGACTCGTGATTACACAAGACTCGGAATTTATCATCCCTGATTTATCTGTGTCGCAATATTATAGAAAATGCTTTCCAGGTGAAGATGCAGAATGTCCTCGGGTTTCCCTGGAACAGATTAAACAAAACCCTGGCACAGATTTGCTGTAGTAAAGGTTTTATCAGAGACACTGGCACATGAGTGTACATGAGTTGTGTACTCTTAGATGCAATCCACCTGACTTTTGACCTGAGTGTAAATCTTGACCACGTGACCAGCTGATTGGCGGATGGTCAAGGAGTGACGTCATTAAACTGCGACGTCAATGGACGTCCTGATAATACAGCGAGGTGAGGAATTTGAACATCTATCTATTTATCTATCATTCTCTCTATCTATATAAGTATCGATTTATCTATCTTTTACCTTACACTGCCCAAAGAAATCAAAATAGCTTTTATAATAACGTAAATTATGATTAAACATTTTTTATACATATAGTATCGTTATATCTCAGTAGTCACTCATTGTCAGAAAAACAATAAAACTAGTTAAAATGTATTTTTCTAGCTAAAAATCTAGCTTCAATACAGCTAAGCTAACATAGCACAACGTAGCTACGACCTCTAAAAGCCGTTCTGGGACCGAATACCAAACGCATCCCCCTTTATATAAAGTGCACTAGAAATGCTGTATAGTGCGCTGCTTATTTGCGCCCTAAATAGGACACTTGTGTAGTGTTTCATGCAGCCGTTTGGGACACAGCTATTTTTTTTCACTCGTTCCATCCGCGCATGTGCGACTTATCGCGGTACCGGAGCGGAAGCTCACCATTTCGATGATCTTGGTTTTCTTGCCAGCTCTTTTCTTCTTGGCGACAATATACTGAGCGAGGACGACTCCTCCAAAGAGTGCACACACACTCGCACTAGCCACCGCCCCGACTTTAACCACGGCGGTTTTATCCATAACCTGGTGTCAGTGTTCTTATGGAGGAATCATCTACGCTGCTTCTGCTTCTTCTTCTTCCTGCGTTCACGTGGCCACGCCCACCGCGTTCTGTCAACCGGCACTCAACCGGTCCAACACGCGGCCTAGCTTTTCACTAAAGCTAATTATTATTATTATTTTTTTTTTTTTTAAGCCGTACTGATTAAAGTTCTTTTATTTTCAAATGTGTATGAATATCTGTGTATATCCTTGAACCTGATTTAGCTTAATCTTCTCATTATTATTTTTTTTTTTTCTCACCACCTACATTTTGAAAATGGTATGGACCGTATCCATCCATGTCGCCATGGAAACCCGTTAGAACCGGGCCACAAACAAAACATGCATATAGAAACTTTAAAATAACACCAACATTTTATATATACACTACCGTTCAAACGTTTGGGGTCACTTTCTAACTCCATGATGGTTTCTGATTTTTATTTCTTTCTACATTGTAAAGGCATGCTGAAGGCGTCCAAAAATGCATTAATCTCCTTTGAACAGTTGATATTGAGATGTTTCTGCTACTTCTGCTCTGTAAAGACTT